>VZUI01066825.1:0-104502 GCA_013401135.1 Cettia cetti | reverse complement strand
CCCGCCGCGCTCCGTCCCTGCCCGCCCGGCCCCGCCGGCTGCCGGTGTCCGGCCCGCTCCGCCGCCCCGAGCTGCCGGGAGCTCCGCGCCCTCCGCTTCTCGCGTGGGGGCTCAGGCGCGCCCTGCCCCTGTGGCCGCTGGCCCGGGAGAGAACGCGCCGGGAGCCAAAACCCCTCCGGCACGGGCAGCGGGCGGCCCCGCCAGCGCAGGGCTCCTGACCGGGCCACCGGCTGCTCCGTCTCAGCAGGGATCATCATCTGCCCCCGCTGCGGGTGGCGGCTGGGCTGCGCTGGAGGTGCGAACGAGGCAGAGCCCGGTTCGGGGTGCTGTTCCAACACTGGCAAAGTTTGGCAGAGGAGACGCTGCACGAAGCTCTTGATGGGGCTGGCGCTCGACAAGCACATCCATCCCTTGCCTGCAACAGCAGGAATCACACCGGGGGCTGTCCCCCACCCTCCTTCCCATAAAGCTTCACAGGTTCACAGCCAGATCCCGTTCTCACTTTTCCTGGCAGAAGCAGGAGTAGCTCAGGCATTAGCAGGATCACGGCAGATTTATGCTGGTGTAACTGTGAGCTGTGCCTAGCCAAGGGACTGCTCGGCAGCCCAGTGCACCGAGACAGGATTCACACGCCTTGGTGAGCTCTGCGGCAGCCAGAAGTTACATTTGTTGTCTCCAGGTCCCCATCTCCGGGCCCCACATCGTCAGGCATCCAAAGTCCCCGCACAGCAGGGGCTGCAGAGCCTCACAGGCAGCGCAAAGAGCACCTTGCTGCTCCTACACGTACACGCACTCACACATAGGAGGATCCAAATGGAATTACATCGGGAGGCGTTTGACCCCCTGGAATTCCTCAAATTTATACTGGCTTGGGACAAAACGCAGCTTGAGACACCCGCCCTGACACAAAGATCTTGTTTGGAACAGCTCTGAGCATCCCTTTGGGCTCGGGGTGGAAATACACGAGCATTTTCAGAGGAGCAGGTGAGTGTTTGAATACAGGTACACACTGCAAGTAATTGAAGGCTCCAACTGTCTCAATTTATGACCAGCTGTGCCAGTGTTTCCCACCACTGCAGTCATTAGTGACACTTTCTTTTAATGGGAGTAGGAGATGGAGCAGGTACAGCCAGGGGTAAACAGTAACCCAGTGTTTGTGGCAGGAAATAAGGGGCCGTTGTCCCCAGCGCTGTGTAACTCGGAAGATAATAATGGGTACAGCAAATGCCAACTAATTAGAGGGCAAAGGAAGTCTTGAAATTGCAGCTGGCTGCAGGAACGTTCAGGTGCCAGTTTTTAGCTCTGAGGTAAAGCCTGTTTACCACAGGGGCTGCTGTCCCTGCTTGTCTGTCCCATTTCTAACCTGCACGTTAAGGCTGCACAGAGGAGAGGCAGGGGGCTGCTTTGGGGACCCAGCAAACAGCAGGGACCCCTCCTGGGGGCTGGGGGTGTGAGGGGAGTGTCACAGAGCTGAGACTCAGTAACAGTGGTGGCCACCACTGGCCAGCTGGCCAGAGATCCTCATCTGTCCTCACAGGAATCCTCTGGGGCTGGCACTGCTTCACACCCCGGGACCGTGTCTTACACCAGGGTTAGAGGGAGTAGAAGGGAAGGCAGAGCCCCTGGAGCACCAGCAGAGGTGGATGGGCAGCACTGCATACACATGTTCCTTAAAACCTTCGGCTGTGGGCCGTGGATTATTCCAAAATGAGGCCAGGTTACAGAAATACCATGCTGGCCTCAGCACAGTCCCTAAGGAAGATGGGAATTCCTGCAGCTTTAATCCATCCTTGGTGTCTCCACTCCTGCTGTGGTGGGATGAGAAGGGCCTTTGGGAGATACAAAATGTGTGCCAGGGCGTGCTGGGTGCCAGGAAGGGCAGGAGGGACAGCTGGGGTGTGCATCTCCAAACCTGGGTGGGAGGGATTTCCAGCTGGCCACTCAGAGGGCTTGAGAAGAGCTGAAGTGTCCTGAGCCAGCAGGAACGAGGTGCATGGCCCAAATCAGGGTCTGTGCCTCACAAGGGGATGCCTTGGCAGTGCTGCCACTGCTGAGGACAAAAACCCCACAGAATGAGCTGGTCAAGGTGTTGGTGTGGGTGGATGACAGGAGACCACCAACTGCTTTACCTTGCTGTGTCCTCTCTGCTGAAATGTCTTTCTTTTCTTCCTGGAAGGAGAAAAGTTGATTTCCTTCTTTTATCCTAGTCTGCCCCACAAGATTGCTTTATCCTCCACCAGAACAGCACCCTGTGGGTGTCATAACCCTATTCCTTCACCTACAGAGCAGGGCAGATAAGAGCAGGGCACTGTTATCTGGCCAGGGGTGATCCTTACGAGGTGTTGGGAAGGGGGCACCAGCTGCCAGCAAGGAGGGGCTCCTGCCTCGTCCCAGGTGTTGTCCACGTGTCCTTTACATGTCTCAATGGGATTAAGCCTGGCTGATTCAATAATGGGCAGCATCCCCAGCTGGATCTGGGCAGGATGTGGACTCTAGGCCATGGCCAGTCTGGGATGTGACTAATGTTGGTTGGAGACACTGCACAGCACACCAGGGAAGATGTTCCATCTGCTCCATTGCAAAAAGCAGCTTAACCCATGCAGCTCCTCGACAGCACAAGCTGTTTCATTTCTCTTCATCTCACTGGAACATTCTATGGCCCCAAGTGTCCTCATGTTCCTCCTTCTCTTCTGCTACAGCAGTGGATCTTGTGTCTCTCCCCTCACTGGCTACCAGTGAGCAGGAAGAGGGTGGGGAAGTGCTCCAGCTGTTTGAGATGTGGAAATATTAAGCTCACTCTGCAGAGGAGAAGAGCAATTTAAAATGTATTAAGGAATATAAATCCCTCTCAATTAAGGGCAGGACCCTGCAGAATATATTGAGAAGCAGGAGCCCTTATCACTAGAAACTCAGCCACGTGGCTCCAGCTTCTCTGAAGGCAGGGGTAGCCCTGCCCAGCACTCCTGTGGTGCTCATAGGCTCTGACCTCTTGGGAGGTTTCTTCCATTCCTGTTGCACCTGCACAATCATCTCCCCATGGTCAGCCCATCCCGTGTGCCCTCTGCATCCAGGACAGAGCTGAGGCAGAGATGGTGCCTATCCTGGGACAGCTCTCAAGGAGAAGGAATATTCACTGTGCTTCTTTCCTTGACATGGACCCTTTTTGTCCTTTACTACTTGCCCCGGGTGGGGGCAATCCCTGTGGTGGGATTACTACCAGTAGTAGAAGCAAGTGAAAGGAACTGGACACATTTCCAGCAGTGAGATTGTTATGAGTCAAGGTGGAATTCACAGAATAAAAATCTGGAAATGGAAAAAAAAAAGTGCATCTTGAGCTCCTGCCAAAGGAGGGCTCGTTCCAGACAAGCTACCTGATCTGACCTGCCTTGCAGGTGTGAAAACCTTCATTGACCCGGCCCCACATTCCCTACCTGCCCCTGCACACCCCAGAGGAAAGCCCTGCCTCGTTCCCAGCTGTGCCCCGTGGGAAGCTGCAGCATCCTTGGTGCACAGAGCTCACGGCCTGAGAATCTGTGGCACTCCACAGAAGGAAATACAGCCTAAACTTCTGAAACATTTTCTAACACTGACGTCTTTTGAATGATGGAATTGTCTCCCCGGGGACACGTGGATGCTCCAGCCCCTGAGTCAGAGGCAGGACCCGACAATGCAGGGGAGATGCATTGTTGGGAACCTCTGCCCTGGACTAGGCAGAGACAGCGAGGGGGGAGAGGAAGTAAATTAGATGACTTGAATCATTTCCAGCTCTAATTGCTATGATTTTGCAGTAGTTTTCCCAGCCCCAAGTATAACATTAACCATCAAAGCACGATTTCACTCACGGTCAATTAAACCAGGATTCATCTGGCTTGACATCAGTAAGAAAAATCCACCCTGGGCTCGGGGACACCCCGCTGAGAAAAGACAGGGAGCTGGTCCCTGGTCATCCTGTGGGACAGGCAGAAGCTGCTGCCTCTAGAGCCGGACATCTCCAAGTATTCTCTTCCCTTCTGCCAGCACAGGACACAAAAGGAATAATGCAGCAGCCGTATGAGGTGCAAACACCTTTCCTCACCCCAGGGATGCACTAGGAGGGTGCCTGGGATTGATCTCCCTGTCTGGACCGTCCTGCTGGCTGGGGGCTGCTCCAGGGTAAGAGACAGCCCTGCCAGAGCCAGGCTCCCTGCCCACATCAGCGCCCACACGGTGCCCTCTGCCCCGCCTGCCCCTGCCCTCCTGCTCCCCCAGCGGGCAGCTCTGGGAGCCCGTGCAGGGGTTCGGTGTCTGGAGCTGTGTTCCCACACGCACAGGGTGGAGAGAGGCCAGGAAAGGCTCTCCCCGGGCTGCAGCCCCTCCGTGCTGCCCCGGGCTCTCCCTCCGCACTCCTTTCACCGCCTTCAGAAAGCCAAGCCATGGAATAACCCGGAGCCCTTGCGAAGCCTCAGGGTTCCAAGGCTGCAGCAGGAACCAGGCTGACCCGGCGGCTGCCGTGGGGTGAAGCCCTGGCTTGCCTGCCTCCAGGTAAGCTGCTAGCGAGGCTGGGGAGGGCACGGGGCGCTCAGGTCTCCTCATTTAGCCCTTTAATCATTAGACAGGCACTCCCACGGCGGCTTCTGTGGGCTGGCTGAGTTAAAGTGTAACTGCCCCCCTCGGCGGCCCCGGCACCCCTGGCTGCAGGGACAGCAGCGAGTGCCCCCGGGATCCCCAGCGCTGCTGCAGGGACAGCCCGAGGCCAGGCTGCCGTGCGAGAGCTGCCCTGCAGCCCAGCATGGACAGGGCCCTACCAGGTTTTGTTCCGCGGTGCTGGGAGAGCTGCCCCATCCCTCCCAGCTAGGGACAGACAGGCATCAGCTGCCCCTCGGCTCTGCCGGGCAAGGGGACAGGAGGTGGTCCCGGGGACAGGAGATGGCCTGGGGACAGGAGATGGCCTGGGGACAGGAGATGGCCCGGGGACAGGAGATGGCCCTGGGGACAGGAGATGGCCCCGGGGACAGGAGATGGCCCTGGGGCAGCCCGGGGTCCCTGGGCCCTGCCCTTCCCCAGCACAGCTCCGTGCCTGGGGCGCTCAGGGCCATAGCCAGACGGTGAGGTAATCTGCCCCTCACCTCCCCTCCTCTCCGACCCAGGCCCGCAGTCTCTTCCACTTGGCTGAAACCCCGAAGTGAAGAGTTGTACATCCTCTCCAAAATCGTTATCAGCATAACTTATGACAACTCTGGATGTTCTTGTCCGTTCGAGCGGCCGGTCCCGCTCTGGAGTCTTGGCTCTTGGCCTCCCCTGCCTCCTGTGGCGAGGAGCTCTGCAGCGTGGCTGAACGGGGCTGTGCAGTGGGGTGAGCAGAGCCTGTGTGTGTGCAGGGAGGGGAGGGTGCCTGCTCCCAGCCCCGGGGCACGGCCAAGGGCTCCCGCAGCGCCCGGGAATGATGGAACACGACGGGGACGCTTGTCCTGCCGGCCCTCTCCCTCCGGAGCAGGGGAGGGATGCTGAAGTGCCTCAGATCTGGCAAGAAGGGGTCTCCAGCAGCTGAGCATCCACAGGTGGCTCTGGGGAAAGTGCACACAAGGCTCGAGCTGGGATCTGTCAGAGACTGACGAGCCCCAGCATCCCCCTCTGCTCCAGCCTGAGGCTGCTCAGGGTGCAGGGTGGGAGGGGATGTGTGTCCCTCCCTCCCTCCCTCCCTCCCTCCCTTCCATCCTTTCCTTCCTTCCCTTCCTTCCCTTTGTAATTTCTTTCTTTACTTGCTCCAGCATCCTTCCATTAATTTTTCCCTTTGAGAGGCAGTCTCTGGCTCTCAGCACTGCTGAGGTGAAAGGGGATTACTCTCCTGACAATCACTGGGATTTATCCCACACGGCAGCTTCAGCTGAAGGGGGAAACAAACACAATTCAGACATTACATCCAGCTTCCCCATGGAGATGTGTGGGGCCGTGGCGGGGAGAGAGGCACAGGATGGGCAAGGAGGGCGCAGCCTGCCCTCCCTGCCTGGCCCCCAGGCCCCTCTGCAGCTGGGCACGGGGGGCAGAACCCCACGAAGCCCCGAGCTGGGCTGAGAGCCACTCCCTGCGTCCCTGCCGGCTTGGGCACTCCCGGCTGCAGGGCCAGCCCTGCTGGGGACACACAGGTGACACAGCTGGCTGCCGGGGAGGGTGGCACGGCCTCTGTGGCCTGGCAGGGGGAAGGCAAGGAAATGAAATGTGCTGAGACACCAAGCCAGGAGGGTGTGCCCAGTGCCACCGGTGTCACCAGTGCCAGCAGTGCCAGCAGGGAGCTGAGGCAGCAGGCAGGGCCTGGATGAGCTGGGAACATCCCTGTGCAGAACAGGACACTGTTAGGAGCTGTCAGGACTGGGGGGCTGCAGAGGGAGGATCAGGGCAGCAGGCAGGGAGGTGAGAGATGTGAAACAGAGTGTGTCTGCCAGGCTGTGACTGCTGGTGCTGCCGGGGAGGGATGTCACACAGCCTGGGGACAGGCACTATTTACAGCTAGTGAAGCCACAGCACATTTCCTGTTTTTATTTCTGGGTCCCACAAATCCCAGGGACAAACTGGAGAGTGTCAGCGAGGCTCTGCAGCTGCTGGCTCTGCTGCTCCCACGTCCTCCTGCAAACCAACCTGGTGACAAGAAAGCCTTTGTATGAAGGCTCGTGTTTTCTGGCTCCAAAGTGCCCTTTGTGACAAATGTCTTTGCTTAACAGCCTCACCTGCACAGTGAGGGCTGAAGGGAACACAGATATAATTCCTGGACACTGTAGCTTCTAAATAAATGTATAAATATATAAATATATAAATATATAAATATATAAATATATAAATATATAAATATATAAATATATAAATATATAAATATATAGCATGGGTAATAGATGGGCTTACACAAACACCAGCACTAAACACACCAAGCAGGCAGAGATGGAAACTATAATAACCAAAGCACCAGTGCAGTCACAAGATACAAAAAAGGAAGAAACCACAGGGGAAGAGATGGTTTTCTTCTAAAGCACTCAGATGTCACAAATATGGTCCTGGGGCCCAGCCACCAGCCCAAGAGCTGTGCATGGGTTCTGAGGCTGCCATGGCACAGGCAGCCCTTGGCATCCCTCAAGGGCTTGTTCATGGAAAATGTGTGTGTCTGTGTGTATTGACACATGCAAGAACATCAAGATGTAGAAACCAATGAGTTCTAGCTCAGAATCCTGTCATGTACTCTGGCAAAGGTAAAATTAAAGACATCAGAGTTCCCCCATGTAATTTAAGTGCAATTGTGAATCTGTTCTGTGTTTTCTGTGGTTGACATCCTGAAGTGATGACTCTGAATTTTTAGCTTGAGACATGGATTTTCCAGGATGTGCACAGCACCTACCTGCTAACACCACTTGTGGCATCTGAAGTTACACCAAATCGCTGAATGTTTCATCACATCCTGGGACTGTAATTATACACACCTGCAAAAAACCAAAGAAAAACTCCCCCAAAAAAACCCAAAGCAAAAAAATCCCCAAAACCTAAAGAAGCCCACAGGAGACACCATGATTCATGCCCCAAAACATATTTGCTCATGTGCTTAAGATGTTTTTCACTCTGGGAGGAGTTTTTTTGTGGATTTGATTCTTCTTTCTTTTACACTTTACTGTTCACTGAAGCTTCATTTCTCTTTATTTCCCTCCAGCAATGAGAGTTGAAATTCTTTATTTGGGTTTCTTTTTTTTGGGAAATGAGACGAGGACACCCTTTCCATCACAGGGCTTCAGGGGCTGTGTTTGGGAGAACCAAGTGTCATGGAAGATTGTAAGCTTGTGTTTTGACACCCTTCAAGATATGGCTTGTATATAATCCCTTTTATAGCAGCACGAATAACATCAGGCACAGAGATCTGTGGAGAGCAAACAAGCTCTTGTGAGGTTCAGAGGGCCCAGATCTGCCTCCTGTGGGCCTTCATGAGGATATAAAATTGGGTTTTAGGGGGGACCACATCATTCACTGTCAGTGAGTTATGGGAACTCTCCCAAGCACACGGCACATGAAGCCCCGGGCAGCAGAGGGGGGCCTGAACTGCAGCTGGTACATGCAGACAGAGCAGGGGAGCCGCCCTTGGACACATCGAGGGCTGATGTGCTCTGTATTTCCTTATGTTCCTCAGCCCTTCCGTGCAGGGAAGGTGTTGGCAGTCACTGCAGCGAGGGTGTGCCCCAGGACAGCCCCGACCAGGCCAGGCTTGGCTCCAAGCTGGGCACGAGCTGGTGGCTGTCACTGACACCTCACACAGCCACACATCTTCCCAAAGGATCCGTGACAGCCACAGGCTGCAGCACAGCCTCAGCCCCCAGGCTCCTGCCCGAACTTGCCCAGATCCCATCTGTGATCGCACACCTGAGGATGAGCAGGGCCGGAGCCGTGCCGAGCAAGGCTCTCAGCAGGAAAACAAAGCCAGGAAAGCTGGCAGCATCCCCCGAGCCCCTGCCACTGCAGAGCCCTGAGCAGAGCAGAGGGAAGCTCTGCCTCAGCGTGGGGCTGGGCCTGCAGGGAGCAGGGCTGCTTTCACTACGCACTCATGGCACTGTCACTCACCCAGGGGAAGCCTCTGCCTCATCCCCGCTGACATTTGTCATGGGTGGCTTTGATCTGCTCTGCCGACAGATGAGCACAAACAATTGTGTTACCACTCCTGTGGCCAGGAGCCACCACCTCATTAACTAACAGGGGAAATTCGAGCCTCCAAGCAGGGTGAGGAGCAGCCTGTCCCTGGCACCTGGGAGTTCCTGTGCCTGGCTTGGGCTGTGGGGGCACGGCCAAGGCTGCCAGTGGTCACTGGGTGCCCCACACTTCCAGCATGCACCCTCTGCCCAAGTGCTTGTCCCCACAGTCCAGCAGCTGCTGCTCACCCTGGGCTGGCTGAGCAGCCAAACCCTCCTGAGGGCCATGAGGAACCAGGGGTGACAAACATCCATCCCTCCCTGCCACACCCGGGATGGCTGTGCACACCGATTCCTGATGCAAGATGTCAACTTGCATTGTGTTTTGCTGACAAATCCCAGTTTTCTCATTTCCTCTGGGTTCCTCCAGCGTCTAGTGAGGGATCTACTTTGGATGCAAGGTGGCAGTCTGGTTGCTGCCAACCTTACAGGGGAGGACCCTTCAGAGGGCACCAGGAGGAAGCACAGACTGTGGTGTGCAATACCACTGCAGTGATGGAGGGTTTTGAATGCACGAGGGGAAAGAGGTTTTTATCATCTTTCTTTTATCTGTCCCCAGGACAGTGTTTTACACTTCTCCTATCACTGGGGCAGGAAAAAGAGGCATCTTACAGTATTGCACTAGAAATGGTCACAAGGAGTTTGCAGGAGACACCAGCTCGTTCCCACCATCCCCTCCCAAAGGAGCAGCAGCACCACGTGCTCTGGGGTAACACTTCTTGTGTTTGCCACACCTGCCAGGTGTCTGAAGGCTGGCCAAAGTAATCAGCAAACCCTTTGGATTAAAAAATAAAGATAACAGAAGTGGGTGCTGCTTTCTGAGACACAGAAAACTGGCAGAGCTGAAAAAATCGGGCACTGCTGCCTCCAAGCATTTTGCTGGTTTGTCATCTGAGGAGACAATGGAGTTACTGCTGCTGAACAGATTGCTGCAAGTGAGCTGAGCCCTGGCAATGGGCAGGAAGCTGCTCCTAGCCCCACACAGATCTGAGGCAAGGATGGCAGCTGACACAGTAGCTGCCAGCTATCATTGTCCCCTCCGGCCTTGCTGAGCAGCAGAAGGACCTTGCCACGGTCATACATCACCCTCACTGGAGATTCCTGGTTTTCCATACAAAACCCCTCTTGTAGGGCCCCCTCTGATGCAGACCATAGAGATTCCAGCAGGAATTCCCACTCATCCTGGTTCACTTTACATCTTTGGAGCCCCAAGGGTGTGTAAAGGCACGAGTGTTCACCAGCTGTGCCCAGACAGCAGAGGCACCTCAGGGGCAGAGCCAAGCTCTGCACAAACCTGCTAAGAGCCTGGTACTGCTTCAGCTGCAGCCTGCTAAAAATGCTTAAACAAAACTCAAAAAGGGAGAAGAGTATATCCTGTACAAGCATCGTTCTCCTGGATTTATGCACAAGAGAGCAGCTCCCCAAATAAACTCCTTGGTATTATCTGTTATTATAGAGTCAAAATTATCGAGGAGTCCCTCAGGTGTCAGATTGGGTGAGAGAGCAGCAGTGCAGACACTCACTTGTGATGCTGTGCTACAGCTGAACCTCCCTGGCTTTGGTGGGTGCCATGAGCCTGTGCAAGTTCCCTGGCTGCTCTGGCTGCTGAGCCCTGGCTCTCTCTGAAAACCTTTCACAGTCACCACTGGGACTGGGAAAACATACCTGAATCCAAAATATGCAACTTTGTAATGAAGGATATCAGCAAAAGTGGCAGCAACTCAAAATACCCTTAGAAGGAGCTTCTCAAACTTTGATGACTGCCACCACCACCAAACTCATAGTAACTGTTAATGCTAAATTAATTAAATCATAGATGAATGGCATGAACTGCTGATTGAAGTCACGTGGGGACTAAAAAAATGAGATGCTGAAATTAAATTTACCTCCTTCTGCACTTTGCACTCAGTCTTCAAATCCCTCGTGCATGTATTGCACATTCTCCAGCCACTGAGTGTCTGATGCAGCATTGTGGAGCTCTCTGCAGCTGCAGCCTACAAGTGCCTGCAAACACGGGCCCCTTCTGTGACTGTCTGTCACTGCAGCTCTCAGGTAGTGTCAAATACTTCATCTGGGACTTTGGGAAAGGCTTGTGGTGCTGCCAGGAATGACCTGGCTGGGAAAGTCAATGTGCTTTGTAGGCAGTAAGGAAGAACAGAGGAAGATCATCCATTTACCTCCACTTAGATGTCAAATCACATCTCCAAGTCTTTGAATTCGTGACAAGCCTCAGGCAGTGTCTGATCACAGCAATGCTCAGCTCTGTGGCTGATGAAACAGAACTTCTTTGCTTGCTCCAACCCACCAGAAATAAGTGGGGACAATTACAGATCAGAGATATGGGCACAGGAAATGCTGGGATGCCCAGGGAGCAACAGCACAAACAGGAGCAGCCCTCCTAATGTCTAAGCTACTACTAGCATGAGGGACAATTTAAAGACCCAGAGTAATCAGAGGCTTGTGACAGAGAACTGGTGGTCTTGGATGGCAGCAGTGGTAGGGTTTGTACAGTTACCAGTTCAAAGAAATCAATCCATCCTGCACACTTCATGAAGGAAGCATCTGGCAAAAAAAAAAAAATTAGTTACATAAATACCTCACTGAAAATTGCATCATGGACATATTAGGCATGAAGGAAGTCATGCAGATTTTCTAATTTCCAGACCTTTGCCATTGCAGGTTTGGCATTCTGGAGGCATGGTTTCCAGTGGGCAGCTCTGTGTGTTCACACATCATCACACAGGTGGGCACAGACACCTTTATGCATATGAGCACTTCAGGGCATTGGGCTCTAGGATATACTGCCTAGAGCTAAAACCAGCTTCTGTGCATTCTCTAAGAAAGGTTAAGAGCGTTCATATACATTCCAGGGCTTGTGGTTCCCCAAAATGGTGTGCCCTTGCAGAAAATGAAGGGTTTACTCCAGCTGAACAAAAATCCTTCTAGGAGGGGTCTGGAGCTACAGCAGCCGTCCATCCTTTTTATATAATACACAAAGAAGCCAAAGGCTTTTTTACCTTGCCTTGTCACAAGATTTGTGTCCAGACATTTTTGGAGCTGAATTCCCACAGAAGCAAGTGACAACTTCACACAAATGGGTGCAGTACCTGGGCCTAAATATTTAACTTCTTAATCAACCTTCTAGAACAATTTTAATGTTTGCAGTTGTAAACATTGGGAAAAGCTGCTGCTCATGTACTTAAAACCAGATGGACTTAAAGCCCACACCCTGAGAATCACTTGCTGTAACCCCAGAGCTACACCCAAGCTGGTCCCAGCTGTTGCACTTATGTTCTATAACACATCACCAGGATATTCAGAAATAAGGTCTACCAACACAAGGTGTATGGCTCTGTTGGCTTGATATGCATAAGAGTTTTCTGCACCTAATTTTAGTGTATCCACCTACAAAACATTTAGTTTCTCAGGTCATATGCCCTTGAGTCTGAGGGTTTTTAAAGACCTTAAAGAAAGAAGACCTTGGCTATTTGCCTGAGATTTCTAAACATCCTGAAGCCCAGGGAGAAGACCTACTTGATGTCTCAAAATCCCAGTCTAAAGGTCTCTAGTCACATACAGATCATTAGCACGGGCAATTGGCATTAATTACTGTTTTGGGGTAATCTTTGGGCCGGCTGAGGCACCCCTACAGCTTCAATCCACATAAGCAAAAGGCATCTGCAGCACAAGCACAGCAGACCCTGTCAGAAACAGGAGATCCTAAATATGCAGCTTCTCCCAGTGGATTGCAGATGTGGTTTCAGCAGTTTCCCTGACTGGTGTGATTTAGGAAAGCAGGTTTTCCCAAGTCATCCTGGCTAGAGCACTGCAGAAGGCCCATGTTTAATCAGGAGCCTGGGCAACACAGGGGCTGTGCACACGCCTATGAACCTGTCTGCACAGGAAAATGTTTCCAGCCTGTGGGTGCTTGATCCCAGGGCTGACCATTTGCTGTTTCCCC
Organism: Cettia cetti; assembly: GCA_013401135.1. Taxonomy (NCBI): domain Eukaryota; kingdom Metazoa; phylum Chordata; class Aves; order Passeriformes; family Sylviidae; genus Cettia; species Cettia cetti. Next base: position 91,851 of record VZUI01066825.1, on the reverse strand, counting down.
TGCTGCCTTGCCTGTCCAGTGTCCCAGTAGCTGCAGTCAACACAGACAATTCTGTTCAGATGCCTCATGTTTTACTGCACAATGCATGAAATGTAACCTGATAACGCACAAAAGGCGTTTGGCATCTTCTCTTTTCAGCACGAACAGTGTTATTGTTATGGGCCATCCAAGACATGAGTCAGCCTGTGGGGACAGGCCCTGCAGCTCACCAAGCAGCAGAGCCAGCGTGGGCTGCAGGGCTCAGCTCAGCTCTCCCTGCAGATGTGCTGTCCTGCTGCTGCTGACTGGGACTCCTGCCCTTTCACTCCTCCTTTGGAAAGGACAGGCCCTTCCCAAGTGGTGTTTGTGCCATTATCAGCCTGAGGGGTACCTTGCTGTGCACTCAGTGGTTAAATCCATGTGGCATGTGGTTTCATTCAGCTGATCTGGACCGTGCTGCAGAAGCCAGGCACACCCTGGCCTGACAGGAATCACGAATCCCCTTCTCAGCCAAGGACGCTCGAGCGAACATAAACCAGACTGGGAACCAAGGGGCTGATGGAAGCTGACTCCTCCTTCCAAAGCTCCTGAGACCCTTAATCCCCACGCATCCTTTTTCCACACGCTGCTTTACATGCCTGATTGGAGCCCAAGAGATTGAAATCCAACCAGCAAAGGGAAGGGAAGGTCCAGGCACTGAGATCAGGATGCCTGTTCCTGTTCCACGTGTAGTCACTTGTACTGAAACAACAAGTCAGGACCTCAGGAGCCTCATGAAATGATGAATCGAGGAAAAGCAGAAGGAACAAGGCCAGCAAGAAAGCCCAGAGTAAAACTGGCTGTACAGACAGACACAAGGAGAAAGAAATGGAGAGAAATTGGTTAGAAAGTGTCCCAGCGTGGGGAGGTCTGTGCTGTCAGGGCTTCAGGATAGCTGCGGAGAATCTGGTGGAGTGTGTTTAGCATGGACATTGTTCTATCAGTAGGACCCAGTGTTGCAATGCTATTCTCTTTGGAACAGTCAAAAATAAAAGAGATTTTTATAGTGACATTACTCAGGCTATTTCCCATGTCATCAAAACACGTCTGGAGACCGGACACTGGGTAGAGCCCATTTCCAGCAGTGCTGCAGAGAGCACAGCCCATCCTGTCACAAAGCCATGACTCCTCTGCTCCTGAGGGACAGCACCCTCAGCCAGGTTTCACCAGGAACACGTTCAGCGGGACAGTCTTGCTGGCCTTCCCACAGCAAGGCTTTCCAGGCACGTTGCTCTGGAAGTTGTGATCCTGACAATGACTCAACACAGGATGCACATCTGGAATTCAGTCACCCATGAGAAACATTTAAGTCACTGCCTTGGAAAACAGGCAGGGGAGACAAAGGGGACAGCTGACCGTAACAGCAGCTGCCTCCCCTCCACTCACCTGTGAGGTGCAGGGTATCTGGGACACCCTGTGATGGCCAGTCCCTTACCTTCACCTTGCAGGCAGCCCCAGCTGTGTCCATGAGCGCTGCCAGGCACGGGGTGCAGCCAAACCCAGCAGCCTTGTCCCACTGCTGCAGGTGGGCAACAAGTGGGACCTGCAGCCTGGCCTCAGGGAACAGCCCTGCAGCCCTCCTACCTGCCCTCCCATCCTGGGCACGCAGGATGGGACACCAAGCAGCACACACTGAAATAAAGACACGGCACAGAATTTTTAAATAATTTTATAATTTCCCGATGAACTTAGTCTGTGAATAAAAAAAGAAGAAAAAAAAATGAACAAAGTGTTTATATTATCAAGGCAGAGTTGAATATAACACATTTTCTTTGCAATTTCATTATCCTGTCAGTAACATGACTCCAGCAATAAAACACATACAAGTTGAAGGCAGCGTGTGCACTTGCATCACGGACACCAATGTCTCCCGCTGCTGTCATTTCCAAAAGGAATTCAAGTACACTAGATCCCGTCCCTAAAGCCTGCCTCCCCCTCCACTAAAGTGCAACAGGTCTCTTCCACAGCAAATGAGGGATCTATGTCTGTGGAGTGGATGGAGCATCCCAAGAATTCAACTCCACAGATGGTTTGTGAACTGGGTGTGCAGCTCTCCTCATTCACTGCCCTGGAAGGAAATGGCAATATACTGTTCTGGTGGGCTTGGAGCAGCATGTTGGGCTAGCACAGAAGTTATTCCCCTGTTTGTGGTCCCATTGGATTCGTCCTCCTCCAGCATCTGAACAATTAAAGGCATCTTACACTAAAGCCTCCCCAGTTATACTGTACTGAGTGTGTAATGAGGGGCCAAATGCAGGCACCCCTGGGCAGGGAGGGAGGAAGGACTTGGCCTTGTCCGCAGAGAGCTGGGAAGATGGGGCAGATAAAAGGAACAATGCCAACCTTTAAAATTTGGCTTCCAATTTGGTTTTTAAGATAACATTTTATAACAAGTAAGAGTATACGTGACCAAAAGATCCATTTTTTGCAGGTTTCCAAGTGAAAGAAACCAACATTTTGAACAAAAAGCCTTACCAAAGCACCAAGAGCCTAATGGGAATATTTACTTAAAAGCAAACCACATTGACTTGATTTTTAAGATCTGAACTAAGCTTGCAAAAGAGGGACAAACAGCATATGGTTAAGTTTGATAATCAAAATGCATTCACTTAATGAAATTCTTTACCTCTGTTCATAGGCAAAGCGATTTGTCAGGGTTTTTTTGGTTAACCTTACATGCCAGTTTAGCCTCATGTTGTTCCTTTCAAGCAATGCAACCAGAGCAGAAAGGGCTGCTGGTCCCTTCCTGCCCCAAAATGTGCTCGGGTCCGTGACCAACCTCAGAGGAAGGAAATACAGCTCTGAAAATGGACCTACACACAACTGCCTGCACTAGCTGATCTGCACTGCTCGTGTCCCTGGCATCAAGGGGTGGGATGGGGAAAACAGAAAATTTGGCCAAAGCCTGTGGCCCATTCACATCAATGGTTCCCATCTTAGGGGACACCTGGTGTTGGTAACTGCTACCAGAAAAGATTGACTTCCAAAATATTGTTTCATTCTGCCCATTTCTGTCTTACACATGTACAGTATAAACCTGGGAAAGCAGGAATTTATACAGGGTTTGTAACATTTCCTAAGAGGCCAAGCTGCCTTGGACCTCAAAAGCCTATGAAAGGCAACTGGTTATAATTATAAGCCCACAAATCCTTTTCCATACAATCCCGAGAGGAGGAGTCATGGCTTTGTTGCTTATTTACTTGAATTCCTTTTAATGAAATTTATTTTTATATATTTTTTAAAACACATCTTTGTCAGTTCTACTACTATCTTTTTTTTTTTTTTTTTTCAATCCGACAACAGACACACATTGTTGGTAACTGCCCCAGCCTTAGGACCACACAGACAATATCGACAAGCAGAAAACAAAACAGGAAAAAAACACCCCTGAAAAAGTCAGGGGAGATACTGATGACAGGGTTACAGCACTCACCACACACACTGGAAAAAGTCAGGATTTCTGAGTTTATGCTTTTGACACTAAAAAGTTTTGAAACAGTTTTTCTCTTTTTTTTTTGAAATTTTTAAAAATTGTCAGCGGACACAGCCATTTTGTTCAGAAGGATCTGCTGTTGCGTAAGGTTCCTTCCATTTATGTGGAAAAAACAATTAAAAACATCGTTTTGTTTAAAAAAACCCCCTGACACTCCTCTTCCTCACCAGGCAGGTGAGAGGGGTCAGCAGAGTTGGCCTTGCTGGGCGCCACGGCCCCGACGCCCCGTGCCCGACCCTCCCGGCCCGCCGGCTCCGCTGGGGCAGTGCTGCTTATCCACAGCCTTCCAGGGCCTCTCCTGGTCCCTCTTGCAGCACAGGCGTGGAGCTGAGGAGAGGCTTCCTTGCACTATCAGGTGCCTTGATTGTGCTCTTTCCCTTCAGCGTTCCACTGGAGTCGTTTGAGGGATACACACGTTACAAACATAGTGACATTTCTGCTTTAAAATGGTCTCGGTGCCTGACTCTGCACCCTTTGTAGAGACCCCTGCAGTGGCAGCGATTGGCAATTAGTAAAGGATGGGGACTCAACCCTGTCAACCCTCATCAGATGGAAAAATTTCCCAACAAATCGAGCACTAGCAGCAGAACGGGTGGGAATTACAGGGCAAATGAAAAGAGGTGCCCCTTTGGTTTAAAAACCAGGGTGATCTCTACAAGATTTATGACATTTATGCTCCCTTGTGCAAATTTCAGAGCCCTGAAGTACCAGGAAATTTTCTAGAGAAGGGATATTCCAGCTGTGCAACGGGAAACGGCGCATAGGGTTCCGTGCATCACATCGGACCGTCACCTTCTGTCCCTGGGACTTGGCAAAAACTGGATACTCCAAAGAGGGTTTGGCATTTTCTGGAGTGAAAGCTGGTTAAAGGCAGTCAAAACGAGAGAGAATACTTAGAGAAGCTTACAGCTTCATCTGGGAGCATGCCAGGTAATTCTTCCAATGGCAAACAGTGCTCATGTCCTCACCCTGCAATTTAGTGTTATGTCCTTTTAGTGCTTTACATGAGGTTGGGTTCAGAGGAAAACATGGACTTGGACTCGTGGATATCATGAGCAAGTGTGGTTGCAGTGTCAGCTTTTACAGTGTACATGGGCTTCAGGGTTCAGTTATTTTTTAGCCCAAACCCTGCCAAAATGACCTACTTAACTTTCTACAAACAGCTCCTTGGGTCCTTACATCTCTCAGCTTCTCTACAAATGACAGCTCAGAAGAAAAAAAGTAATATTAAAGCAGTTAAAACTTTCACAGCTCCTGTAGCAAATGGAACTTCATTCCACAGGAGAAGAAAATGCAAATTTCCCCAGGGTCCCTGGGAAGAGCCCCTGATTTCCTAGAGCTGCTGCACTGCAGGACCACTGTGGTAGGAAACTGTCTGCATCTGCCTGACTGCTGACACTTGGGAATAAGACCTTAAAAGAGCAGTGGTGGGTTAGGCAACTGGATGAGCACTGCAGGGTATATGCCACATGTGGCCCTTCTGCCATGTGCCTCATATGCAATTCCACGATGGGTTATGAGAATAAAAATCCCTTTGTTGCCTTAAGGCCAACGGTGTGGCACTCCATACGAGTGAAAAGAAAAAGCTTTCAGTGGTCACGTTCAGCATTAAATCGTGGCCAGCAGTACCTCCCAAAGCCCAAAGCTCCTCAAGCTATTCACCACAGGATCTCTGTCGACACAGGATCAGAGAGATTACCTGAAACACTTCAATGGAGATCAAGTTGGATCAAGACTGTTCCTAAATGAGATCTGCTCCCTCCCTGAAAGCACTTTACAGAGGTCTAAGATCAATCTTTAGGATGGGAAGGCTACAAGACCTAGGAGATAACAGTGGTTAACGAGAAAAATCACCAGGGCCCACCAATTCAGATGGAAGGAACAGCAGGTGTGTGGCTGGCAGATAAAGGACCAAATGGCCAGCGTGAAAACCAGCCAGGCTTAACAAATCCTCCCGGGGAAGAGGCTGGGAGATGTGTAAACAGTGAGCTTCACCTGGCTGCCAACACACAGACCCAGCACACGCTGCCCTGACAGCACCAGGCCTTTGGCTGGGGCACTTTGAACCACAGAAACGCAGCCACAAGCTGAGTTAGAGCTGCTGAAGCAGCAGCAACGCAGCACAGCCAGGGAATTGAAACAACAGCCTGAAGTGATGGCCCCTGCTCCCATCCCCTCCCCCTGCCTGCAGCAGAAACGCTATCAAGGAACATCTCAGTAAGAGGTTTACAAGCAGGAGTCATTTGAACCATCGATAAGGGAAATTCCACAGCTTCTCACAGAGGAAGGATTGTTTTACAGCAGGGAACCAGGGCAGCTGGAGATGTGACCATATAAGTTAATGAGGGAGTCAGGAGGGGTGGCGGCCGAGGATGTGGGGCTGATGGCTCTGATGCTTTTACAGGCAGCATTAAATTCCTTCAGTGAGCAATTAGGGGTGATGAAGAAAAAGCAAGAGGAGAGGTTTCAAAACAACAGCTCCTATGGAAAGGTGCTGACTCAAGTGATGGGAGCAGAGGGGTGGTTCTGGGACGGGGCACGGCCCAGCAGTGTGTGCAGTCACTGTCTGCTGCCCTTCCGCCGTCCCCCTGCCACACATTCAGGTTCCCATTACTCCCCTCACACACGACACACAAAAAAAGCCTCAGACACAGGCTGCTATGACAGGAAGAACTGAAGTTAGTTCTCCTGATTTGTAAAGCACTGGCAATTCCAAAGTTGCAAAAGGAGTGATTCACCTCTTATTTTGAGACTTCTTCCTAGACACCCTGGCTATGAATGCAGCTCCTTCTGCTGAATTATTATGGTAGAATCAATGGGGATGTGATTTATTTTAAATTAGCTCGTTTTCAATAGAATCTACATGTACATTAGATTTCAGTTTTTCCCAATTTTCAGTGCTTGTTTGGAAAAAACTACAGGCTACATCTTCCCTTACTCAAACTTTTGCCGATCTCCTTCCTGTTGGAAAGATCTACAGGCTGTGCTGTGGATCTGAGGGATGTGAGAAATGCAGTTTTCTTGAAAGGGCCTGGAACATTTTCCTTAGCATAACAGCTTAGTGATTAAGTCAAAATGCAATAAGCCATATGGAATTAAACTGCAGGCTCTGATTATGGGAGGTTTACTGAGAGCATTCAGAATTAGCTAGTGACTAGAAAACCAAGTTTTCCTCCACGGCTGTGTTGATATTTGTTGTCCTTTTGCCTTCCCCTCGCTCTCTGAAGTAAGATGAGCCAGCCAAAGGGAGCAGCTCCTTTAAGGAGCACACAGGGACGTGTTACAGGGTTCTGTCCTGCAGATGCCCCCAGACACACATAACCACTGGCAGCCAGGAAAGCGTGTCTCCCCATTAATGCATAGTCCAAGAATGAACACCCGAGTCCTACTCATGAAATAGGATTTCTGACTTGCTACCACAAGGACAAACTGACCTGGGATTTCAGGCCATATTACCTATCAGCAGGAGCTGGAACGAGTGTCAAAGGTGGATGGGAATAAAACTAAGGCCTCTCATATACACAGAAGAATTGCACTGGTTTAAGTAAAGCTGTGATTTTACACCTATCCACTCAGCTGGGTGCCAACTCCAGCAGAGATGCTCCACTTTGTAAGGGTTATTGCTCTGAACTCAAACTCATTCCTCGTCGATGTAAGCTAAACCAAAATAAATTAAATTATAATTATAGTAAAAACTATGCTACTGATTACCTAACTTAGCTTTAAAATTATACTTTTAAGCTAAATGATGCAAATTTCTCATTTACAGAATGTTCGTGTTCACAAAGTTATGGCCTGAAAAATTGGACAAACTATGCAAGTTAAAGCTGGGAACTGACCTGTTGACCACACCTGCTCGAATGGAGAGAGCTCTCTATAAAGTAAGAACTTAGGAGACACAGACCTATGATGAGAAACCTCATCTAAAACCCCCAAAAATCAACAGATGAAAACAGTTACCTCAAAAAACGCCCCACTTAGCACTTCAGAATCAGACTAGTGAGCAATAAAGATCCAAGTTAGGTAAACAGAAAGTACCAGTATGCCTACCTTTTTTCCCAGCTGCTAGATGAAATGACTAACAGGAGCAAGTAGGGAAACTTTCCTTTCCTCGATCTGTTGTTTAAGAAGCATTGAGACAGGCAGCAAGACCTGAGCTAGCTGATGCTGGCCAGCCATGAGCCATAATCAGAGCACACTCAGGTTTGGTTTTAGCACTATGAAATTCAGGCTTTCAGCTTTCATGAAAATAAAAAACAGGAAAAGGAAAGAAGATAAGATGGAAAAAGCAATATATGAATGAAGGCAAGGGCCACTCTTCTGCAACCTCATGGAGAACTAGAGCTGCTCATGTTCAGTGGATCCCCTCCTCTTTGCTCAGTAGACTTGGAAGAGCTCTGCTTAGCTGCATCCAAAAGTCACCACCACCAAAGTCAATGGGGAACTGGATCCTAAAGTCAAAAGGCAGTGAGAAGATGAATACAAAAATGGCTGATCAATCACAGACTGGAAGAACCTAGAGAGCATGTAGTTTTTAGAAGGGTTCTTTTGCCTTTGTTTTCTTTGTCAAAGGTGCACCAGAAGTTCCTACTCCGTGTTCTGTCTTTCACACTGCTCTCACTCCCAGGGCTCCGTGGACTGACTGGGCTGGGCCACTTGTGCTGCTGTGGCTGGTGGCCGAGGTCAGGAGGACTCCTCCAGGGCGTTGACGACCTGCTCCAGGATGTCGGGGCAGTGGTCGGCGATCTGCTGCAGGATGGCGTTGGCGAACTCCTGCAGCTCCGCGCTCTCCCTCTCGCCCTTCTCCAGCTCCTCGTGCAGCTGCAGGACACACAGAGACAGGGTCAGCCCTGCCCAGAATGTGCCCTCTGGGCCACAGCCCTGCCCAGCAGGCCCTGCCACACCCTGCTCTAGGAAGGGAGCTGACAGAGGTGACACGTGCCGGGCACTTCCAGCACCGCATCTTCCCCCGGCGACCCCCTCACCTGGAACTGAATGCTCTCCAAACTCTTTACTTCACTTTTTCCTTCTACAGGACCAGGTTTGTCACCTTCCCAGTAAAGACTGTGCCCACATGACTTAACTACTCCTGAATACATTGTCCTATGATAAATAAAAGAAAAACTTCCTCTGCAGAATGTTTTTCTGAAGGCAACCATATTCCAGCAGCAATACAGCAGCTTGTCAGTGCATTGAATAGTTTGACTTTTGTTCATGAACAATGGGATGTTTCATAGGTCATTACTTGAGAATTATTCCTGATACGAAACCAATAGGAATGTCACATAATTATACATGATACACCCAGAGTTAACCAGAATTCTGTTTTTCCTGAGGAATTACTAATTTTCAGAAACTCTCTTTCCTAACTCAGTGAGAGGATGACTACACACAATTGCAGTGGAACATACACGATTTTTGTTTACTAACTCTGCATTTCCTGTTGGGTCATTCGTTCTTCAGATCACTATAACTGGCTCAGAAGTGGACACAGAATTTCAAACTTTGTATTATTCACTCTGTCTACAGTTTATAAACAGTTTCTCCAACAAGTGGTGTCCCAAACCATGTCACACAACATCTGCAAACACAGCTTTTAGCTTTGAGCCTAATGCCATTGCCAGATTTAGGGGCCCACAGAGTTTTAATAAAGAGCAGGAAACATCTGCCTTCAGTAACCTGTTTAGCTGCCCAGCAACTGATAAAGTCCATGCTGGCCTGTGAACTGTGCAAAATCCCAAGGAAGGCCGTAATTGGTGCATTTTAGGGATTCCTAAAATGTACTCACAGTGGTCTAAGGACCTCAGAGAACAAGGAGAAGCCCATCCCTCACCAGGTCAGAAGATATGGATAGATAAGACTGGAAAAGCTTTCAAGCAGACAGCCCTGCCCTATACTATATCCCAAAAAGCTCTTACATTTTTTAGTGGTAAGATTTTCTTCTAATGAAGTATATTCCATATGAATATAAGACAAGCATATATGTAGCAGGTACATACACTTAAGATAGATTCTGAAGCTTATTTCCAGCTTCTGAAGCCAAAGTTCTCTGTAATTTTGAGCTGCTGTGAGCAACTGTATTTTCTTATTAGAACCTTCTTTTAAATTTTGTGTGTTTTTTAAAAATTTAATATTATCTGTCAGTTCTGTAACATTTCTTATTGCTAACTGATTAGTATTTTTATTGGAACTCTACTATGTTAATACATGACATGGAAAGAATGTCAAACTGGCATTTTTCATGCCTGAAGGAGTAACTGTTCCCCAGTATACAAATTTCTTGATCTGTGTTTCGCATTTCTGTAGCACTGCTCAATGCAGGTCTTAAAAAGAGAGAACTATCAGGCAGCAGCACAGCAGGGATCATTTTACCACTTTAAGAGCACAATGCAGTGGCAAAGGTTAGATTTCTACAATTAAAATTCTAATCAGATACAACAGCATGTCTCTGTTTAGTGATGGTATCAAGCAAAGCACAGCAGATTGTTTCTTGCAGAAACACTGCTTAAAAACAAACAGCATAAGAATGACTATGGAATAAATAAAAATGCTTTTAAAGGAAGTTATGGTGCAGGCTTCTGTAGACAAAAGTGTGAGAAAGGAAATTAAAAGAGCAAGCGTGCTACACTGTTCCCTTCACTGGGCAGGGTAGCATATAGTAAATTACCGGGGCTTTGCGTGCTGACTGTTGGTTTAATGTGTTCTCATGTGCTCTGCTCCTACTGGCTGCTGCACTCGCACAACCCCAGAGCAATCCAGAGGGGCTCCTGCCAACAATCACAACGCAAAGGCAACCTGATCCCACCCTGTGGAGCGACATGAGCTGGGAAGTGGGGAAAAGAGGGAGGGGAGCACTCTGGACTCGCTCCGGGGGAGAAGGGGGGCTCAGCAGTAACCCACAAGGGCTCAGGAAGGAACAGGCTGAGGATGGCTGATTAGCCTGGTTCCAGCAGCCTGGCACAGCTGTTAGTCAGGAGCTTGCAGCGGATGGACAAGCCCAGGAAAGGTCCAGTCAGCAAGCAGGATTAGAGAGTCAGAAGAAGCAGGCAGGAGTGGTGCTGGGTGTTCAAAGCCAGGGGACTGGGATTCAGGGAGTGCCTCTGAGGCTGGGCTTGTGAGCCTGGTGATGCAGCTGACCCAGGCACAGCAGCCTGCAAACCTCCCCAGCCCTGGAGCACTCCTGGGACTGCTCTGAGCCCTGAGCTCAGACAGGGCTGCCTTGTGCCTCCTTGGGCCAGCACGGACATTGCACGGGGCCGTCCAACAAAGGATGGGAGGCCATGGAGCTGGGAGAGAGCAAGCAACAGGAGAAACAGCCAACGTTATCATTCTCCTTTTCTTATCTGGCACCTGCAAGGGTCCTGAGCCCTCGGGCCACAGGAGCAGAACCAGGAGAGGGCAGCGTTAGCAGGGAAAGCAGAAGTCCTGCACCACCACCACCTGCCCAGCCAGCATCCCTCTTCCTGGCCTTTCAGCCAAATCCTCCAGGTGAAGCTCCAGGAAAGGACAAAACAAATTAATGAAATAGAAAAGCAGGATACTGAACTTCAGAGGGTTGGTAGACAAGGGAGAATCCTGCAGGATGTTGTCTTCAGTGGGGCAATACTGCAACATCAGTGAGGTCTCAGTTTCTTGCTCTACTAGTCAGCATGTATGTATTTATAAGATGCCTTATAAAATCAAGATAAGCCCAACAAAATAAGCTCATGCCAAAGCTAATACATCAAAGGCAACCAAACAAAAGTAACCAACTTAACCAGAGGAAGAAAATATTTCCAAGAAGAGAGTTTTTGACCATCAAGAGCCCAAAAGGAGATGTGTATGAATGCTGAAGGCCAGCAACAATACTTTACAAATTAGCACAGACAGAAAGTCTACACAGCTGGCTGGCAGATGTCTGTGGTGAAACGTCTTCGGAAAAACAGCAATGATAGCCTTGAGTTGAGCTTGCAAGCTTCAGAACAGCTAGATTTAATAATGTGATTCCTACTTCAGCAAAGACATCTTAATTGAGTCTATGGCTGGTGGCAGCATTTCTAGATCAGGGATCTCATCTCCATTGACGTCACTCCTCCATCAGGCAGGGGAACATCCAGTTCTCAGTGGCAGAACTGGATTCACCTGGATGTCTGCAAGTCCAGATTTTAGGGAAGTTTCTCTGAAAGTATTAATATCAGTTCTGCTCCTGGTTTCCTAGGTTTTTTTTTTTTCTTGTGAATGCAAGCAGACATGGTGTTATCTTCCCCATGCCATTTTTCTGTGAAAATAAAGAAATGTGAACAATCCCTTTTTTGATGGCATTTCCAGTTCAGGATATGAGGAGATTCACACACTTGCCTCATTGAAATGACCAAAAATGAGAAGGCAAGGCCAGATATGTTTTTTGTCTAGTTGATGACAAGTAAGATTAGACAGCTCAGAAGAAAAGGACAGCCAGGACCCCAGAAGTGCTTCATAGTATTTATCTTTGGACAGAAGAACAGAAATAGCCTTCAGCATCTCAGGGGAAAGAAAGCTTGCAGATAATCTGCAATAGATTCAGACACTTTTCAGCACTGCTGCCTTCCTTCCTGGGTTTAGAGCAAGTCATGATAGGAATAATTTTCCATTTACAGTTAAACTCCATCATGGAAGAAAAAATCTCTAACAATTCACCATGAATTCAGCTTCTCTGTTCCAAGATATTTCAGAACTTATTTAAAGATTAGTTGACATTCAGAGTCATATGAATGATACATACAAAGAGAAGTTCATGGTTAAGAAATAGGATGCCATGGTTTTATATGCACACGGGGTGAACTGTGCTGCTGCTCTGCAGAACCTTTGTGGCCTCTGCTTTTCCCACAGTGCAAACATGCCAAAATTAAGCTAAGATTCTTTAAAACTTATTTCTACTCCCCAGTGTGATTTTTGCCTCATTAACAATTCCACAGAAACACTGATGAAAAAAAGGCCAACACAGATAAACTGGTATCTCACCTTGGGCTATGGACAGAAACCTGCATACAGAATATGAAGTGCTTGTAGGGCAGCACAAAAAGAAAGTTAGGGAGAACTTCTATCAGGATACAATATCAGGATATAGAATTATGTTTCTCCAAAGTTCAAATGTTTCTGGATGAGGTTATGGTTAGTCTGAAAAATACATTTAGAGCTTAAAGTAACACAAGTAAGCATCAATAAGAAATTACACTGATTTGATCTAATTTGTTTTGTCTCAAGTTAAACGTCACTGTAGCTCAGGCAAATGATCAACAGCTTTTGCATTTACCCAGACAAACCAGTGTAAATATGTGTGTTTGATGCAGTGAGAGCTAATTACATATAAACCTTTATTTCTCAACTATAAACTTATAAAAGAGCCAAAAGAAAGGGTTACCAGGATGGAAATCCAGTCCAACAAATTTCAAAAACATACAAAAGAAAACAAAAATTAATGTAAACCCTTTAATATTTCTGCCCTATCTGGAAATTTGGGGTTTAGGTTAGCTCTTTCAAAATATTTTAAAATCCACGCATTTAAAAATTAAAGTAATATTTCAAATGAAACAGTCTTGTCTTTTAAAATAATATCCACAACACCATAATGTTGCCCATTTTTATTTGTGCATGGAATTAATAATTTTAATCAAAATATATACTATCAATCATTAGCTATTCCTGACTTGGAAAGAGATATAAAGCCAAGCAGAATGCACAGCTCAGCATCAGGAGATGCTGCAGAAAGCTGTCACAAGGACCACGGTGTCTGAGCAGGGCCAGAGGAACAGAACCTGCTGCTAAGAGCAAAAAAATGCTAAAACATGAGGAGAGGTGAGCTGCCCTTGGGAAAACAAGGGAACAGCTCGGGGCTGAAGCTTCTGCTTGTGGGGACTGCTCCAAGTGAGAGCACTCTCATTTCCTGACACACCACACACACAGAACGCTTGGTGATGTCCTGAAATCAGTGTTTTCCCCTTTATATCTCATTTCAAGTTAGGAATTGTTAATGTTCCTGATTGATGGTATGTATTTTAATTAATATTAGTGATTTCATGGACAAATAGAAATGAATAATGTCAGGGCATTATGGACACGTCCAATTTACAGATAATGTTTGTGATTTTAACCATATTTAAGAACTATGACACTGTTCTCATCCTCACCCAAACCATTAAATAGAAAAGCTTAAAACGCTTTAAAATGTAACAATTTTAGAGAGTTTCCATATCCATTGCTTTCTCAACCAAACTCAGAAAATAGATTTGCACATGAAGAAGGATATAAATTGTTGCAATTATTTCTCCTAATTTCTAACAGAGACCAGAAGTGGACTGTTTAATTTTAAAATACATTATGCATTCCCATAAGATTACAAATTAAAAATAAATGACATAAATCAAGTGGGGGAAGATAACAAGTTAATAGAAGAGCAGTCAGAGAAGGAAGACAAGGGCAAACTCTGAAGTAATAGAGTAATTTAGAATGACTAAATGCAAATCATAGCAGAGTAATTTCTTTACAGAAACTAAGTAAGTTGAGTAATTCCTCATAGATGACACAGAAGAACACAAGCAGAATCTGAACAAAGCACACAGGATGTTTATAAAACAGCTATTTGTAATTTAGAATAAAGTTTATCCCACTTGCAATATTGTTTGTACAACAAATCAAAATACCTGTTGAATATTTTCAGAATTTAGCAATCAAATCTGCAGTTTTAAAATGAAATTTGACAGCTACAGGTACGAGGTTTGGTGTCCTTTTGTACAAGAAGCTTACCATTGCTCTGTGGAGACTGAAATGTGAATTAAGCGCAAGGTAAACGTTGCTCCTTGGAACCGAGCCATGACTGCGTAGCTGACACAGCAGGCTGTGGCTGCTACAGTGAAGTGCCATTATCACCTTTTTCCTTCCTCTGCCTCAGGCAGCTGAGGAGCCTGAGGAGGCCAGGACCTGCTGGACACGGCTGCAAAGAGCCTCTGAGGGCAGGGAGCCAGGGGAAAAATGCCTCCTGCTCCTAGGGTTAACAAAACTGTTTTAATTGTATAGATCTGCTGTTGGAAGAGATTTTTTTTTCAAGTATCACTGCAGGACCTCTTGAAAGGAAGAAATTCTCTGTAATATGCGATTCTGCACATTTACAGCTGGATTTGAGATGCTAAGAAACATTGCTGATGGTCCTTAAGTTATTAACACACCTAACACTGCTGCCTACTTCTCATATCTGCTTGCTCTGTTTCCTTGGCTCTTTTCACTTTCTCACACTGCTGCCTCTCAACCCCAGAGCAGTGCACCACCTCTGACACACTGAAGTGAGGATTTTCAGCAAATTCCAGTTTCTACTCCATTCTTTTCTTTTGTACAGATAAGAGCAAAACAAAACCCAGACTATAAATAAAAGTGTGGACCATATAATTATGTTCTTAATGCCATTTCCTTTTAGAGAGGACTAAAATCCCACACTTACAGGCAACCATCTGAAATGTGAAACAGAGCAGTTGTTCTACAGAGCTCAAGGATATTAACATAATGATACCTCTAGGACAAAGTGAAAGAAAATATGGTATTTAATAGAAATTGCTAGGATAATGCAATTGTTTATAATGAATGAATGGAATTTTCATTTCTTAGTGTCAAGACTTGGAACATTCCTTTTTCCTTCTGGCAAATTCAGTTCTTTAATAAAAAAAGTCAAATAAGACATGAACTGTTTGAAGGATGGCAGTTCCAGGTACTGGGTAGCTAATTTGGGGACATTGGGTCAGAACTGACTCAAAGGGACATTTTCTACCACAGGAACAATTTAATGATACAGTTCTGAGCACTTTAGATTCTTTACTGTCCACAGCTTAGTCTGGTATATTATTTTAGATTAGGTTTTGAGACACCATATACTCCTAAGTACTGGCTTCAGTTCTTCATTACAAATGGACCAAAATTTTACTACAATAAGTCAACCTTACAAAATATCTTTGATAAAATGCCAACAAAGAATGATATAGTATCTTGGCCCCACAGCTTGATTACAATCCATCTTCCCCAGGGATGTGGTCACAGCCCCAAGCCTGACAGAGTTCAAGAAGTGTTTGGATAATGCTCCCAGGCACCTGCTGGGATTCTTGGGAATGTCTTGAGCAAGGATAAGAGTTGGACTCGATGATCCTTATGGGTCCTTTTTAACTCAGCATATTCTGTAATCAGTTGAAGTCACTAAGGACTATCACTGAACTTAATGGTAGTGTCAAGACACTATAATGGATAAGAGGCACCAATTAGCAGCCAAACTTTGAGACTACAGAATTATTTATGTGTCAACAAATTCCCCTTAGATCCATGGTGTTGATGCTGGCAGACACTTTTCCAACAACTATTTGCACACTAGTTTCTGTGGGTCACTGTGGATGCACTGGAAGAGCGAAAAGGTGAAATCCATTTTATATACCAGTTGTATCTACCAAAAGAAGCCACAGAAAACTCCTGCTGTTTGTACCTGGGCCTCCTCAGCAGGTGTGAAAGATCCACCAAGTACATTTGCTATGATGAAACACAGCAAACCAACCTTTGTCAATAAAAGTTGCTGCAGTGGGAAATAACAGCTCCCAAAGCAGCAGTAAAAAAATAAATTCTTAACTATTTATAAAAAGAACCCAAAACAACCAAACCAAACTAGGTAATCTCATTGGTGAGAAGTGGATACGTTGGCATCATGCTTAAATATTATTGGTGTTGGTTAAATGTATCCTCCCTAATCACGTTAGCACTTCTTAACATTCAAGAGGATTAATTTTTTCCCACTGAGGCTTGTAAAGCATTATCTACAGAAGATCATATTAGAAGGGACAGGAGTGAATTTAATGCACTGGATTTGAAGCAATTTACAAAACTCATTAAAATTCCAAAGATGCAAAATGGGTGTTCTGCGATGGGCTTCTGCAAATCTGGAGAACTGATTCCCACCCCCCATGGGAATACTTAAAACACAGAGGAAACTGCAGATAGAAACAGAAAAGCTCCATGGCTTAAATGAAAAGTCTGCTCTTTAAATTGAAATACATCATTCGTTTGTGTTTTGCAACTGAAGCTTCTTAAATACCTTCAGAGTGAGTATGGGAAAGCAGAAGAGACAGCTACATTTTATTTTAGCTGACATTATTTATGCTTGGGAATTGCGAATGGAGAAGTAACTTTAAACAACTGTGGTGACAGCAGTGCAGAATTAAGCCAATAATGTGAGAGGATAGAAAAAGATTTTTTTTCTCTTTCCAGAACAACTTAGGTAATTCCCTTTTCTCACAATTTCTCACAAAGCTTTCTTTACTGTGTAACCCATACATGTTGCTAATGGAATAGCCAAATTTTAATGGGAAATATTATTTTGGGGCTTACTACTCAGAAGAACTTGACAAAGAAAGCCTTTCCTATTTTCTTTACCCACATCTCTTGATCAAATAGCAAATACCACCTGTCCCCACAGATCCTGATTATATATGAAGACCATCACAGCTATAATTAATAAGGCAATTTATTTCAGTGATATCCAAACTTTGCCCATATCCACTCTCATTTTCAGAGGTGCCTCCCATACAGGCAACAGGTTTTGACTCCCACTTCTTCATCCCAATCTGACAGACAAGGTGGTTCAAAATGACATGCCTCATGTTTGTATTTATCCCACAGGAGCTGTAAGGCTTTAATAGAGGAGGATGGCATGTGTAAAACCGAAGAAATTTTAATCCTGTATCAGTGATTACAGAAGCCAGGAGGCTCTGAAGGGAAAAGGAATGTGTCATGCCTCCAGAGGCACGTGCAGCTATCCAGGGAGGCACACAGCACCTGCTGAATCAGTAAATGTACAAAGACAGGTACAGACAGAGAGCATGACTGCCTTGTACCATCACACATTGATCTCCAGAGCTCTGCTCTTTCTGAATTTCCAGACATGCTTCTGTTGGTTTCCTGCAATTTGGCTGCTCCCTCCAATTTTTGAATCAAAATTCAGACTAGAGTCGAAAGTTCAAGAAAATTAGTTTTAAAATCACCAAGGAAGAAAACCAGAGCTGAAGTGTTCAAGATAGGCTCAAGATATGTTCACTGAGCCACAAATCCCCTTTTAACTGTATAGACCTTACACCAGCTTGTGTACACACTGGACAGACTTTGGTATAAAACATATGAAAGTGAATAGTGAAATACTTGGCCTTATAATCCAAAGTCAGGGCGAAAAAGACAAAACTCGTCACATTTAGTTCTGGCACAAGTTCCTTGCAGTATTTTAATTAAAAAAAAATAGGACTACAATAGTAAAGTAAAAAAAATTGAGAAGAGAAATAGGCACGAATTAGAAAAAAGGTTGCAGGGAATGGTGAATTATAGTCCAGAAAAAAGAGATAAACTGCCAAGGAAGAGATAAAGGAAGACAAGACATTACCAGAGCTGGAAGAAAAGATTATTTGATTGACAGCCTCTTGTGGAGACCTCATCTGACAAACTCTTATTAAACCCTTTCAGTTCTGTATTCCAAAACTCCTGGAAACACACAGTTGGGTTTCTGAAGTCACTGTGTGTGTATATATAAGCATGGGTGTATCACACCCAGCACACTGAGTCCTGTCTTGATTCAGGTATGCAGTAAGGTGGGTAAGCAGCAGAAATTACTGGCAGAATTACTGTAACAGCAGATAAAGACACTGCATTTTTTTATATAAAGAGACTCATGAAAATGTGTCAATTAAAATATAAATGGTTTATATAATAAAGTAAGATTTAAGATCTTGATGACTACATTGAATTACAGAGGGCAGCTAAAGTTTGTTAACGCTTAAAACATGGCAAAAGTGGTATCTTGCAATTTGATTTCCCATGGGTGTGGAGATGCATGGCCACAAGTATGGATAAAAGAGCAGATGAAATTTCATAATAAAAAATAAATGGCAATGATTAAAAAAATTTTTGAGCTGAAGAGTTCATCTTTGCTACCTTCTTTCGCCACTCGTGACACGGTTTTACCACATTTTGGGATGGCGCCTCAGTCAGGCCTAAATCAGCAGGTTCAGGTCCTTGCTCAGAACCTGAGCCCGCAGACTCACCTGCTCCTGGGTCATCTTGTGCAGCTCCTTCTCCCAGGCTGCCTGGTCATCCTCCAGGTGGTAGGAGGCAGGCGGGGTGAGCCCACGCAGGATCAGGGGGTCGCGGTCGTGGCACAGCGCTGTCAGATGGCCGATGTACAACTTCAACTTGCTGCGGTTCTGGTCGAGTTCTAAGAGGGGCTGAATTATCTGAAAGAAGAGAGCAGAGAGAGTGAGAACAGCCTGAGACCCAAGCAGTGACGAAGGCAAAGATCAGGCTCTAAGTTCCAGTCCTGAGCAGCTTCACAGTGGAAGAAACCTGAACGCTCTTTCCCTGGTACTCCTGGTCCGTAACGTACCAAGCATCCAGAAGGACACCCAGGACCCTGGGGAAAGGGTGCAGCAGTGACAGCTGTGTGACTGGATTGGGAAAGAATGATGGCATGGGTGGAACATGAAACTATTAAACTGAATGCATTAACTCTACTGATTAGCCAGTACTTCAGTTTAATGACTTCAAGAAAAAGAGATTTTTCTGATAAAAGGTGTCTGTCTGCAACTTCCCCAAAAGGTAATGTCAATATAGATTTTTAGCTCGCTTTGCCAAAATATTTTATTGTAAATCAAGTATGCAACATGTTCTAAAGAGAATAGTTTCAAATTATGCCAAAACACAATGATTCAAAGATAACTTCATCTCTACTGTAGAAATTGGATAGAGACATATCTTCACCAGAAAGCTAAAATTTAATTTATCATGTTTTACATAGTTAAGGTGTAGTCTTCTATAGTTTTGAAAAGGCAATGACTTTCATCAAACAGACCAGATCCTATATAACAAACTAAAAAACTGAAAGGACTTTATTAAAGTACTATTTTATTTCATTATACTTTACCTAATCTGAATCTAATCATCGTTCCTCAACGCAATCCAAACCAGAGCCATCCAGTTCCCATAAAAAGTATCTGAAGAACCATTTATCTTTTTTTAACAAAAATACAGAGCTCAAGTGCATAAATACCTACCAGGCATCCTTTGCTGTGACCTTCCACAAGAATACTGCTTCATTTGTTCTAGATGTTTGTGGGCACATATTCAAAACTGCAGTAATGCAAATCTCTAAGGTTTGCGGCTGATGAAAAATTAGGGAAGAACCGGGCTTAGGGACCTCCTTTCCATAAAATGAGGTGCAGGGCAGGGAGAGCTGGGAAGCCTTGCCAAAGTCCTGGCAGCTCCTCTTGCTGTTCCCAGGCAGAGGCTGCACCTGCTGTTTGTTAGTGGGCTGGGAATATCTCTTCTGTGGGATACCTCTGACCCTGCTAGCAAACAGGGAGTGAGCTAATTCCTGAGACAACAAAACAGGGTGCTGGCATTACTTTCAGCAAAGACTGTGGCGTCGGCCCCTTTTGATAATGCTGTCAGGGCTCACTTATTTTGTTTCTAACGCTGTTTTACATGGATTAGCTTCTGTAGAGTGTGAGGATCTGCGAGGCATGGCTGAGGGGCTAACTAATGTCAGGCTCTGTGTCCTGCCCAGCTCAGCAGCCCACACCAGCACATCTGGGTGCTGCCACAGCCACACGGGAGAGGAGACAGGCAAGAAACCTGCAAGGGTTTTAGTAAAAACTCCTGCAGCCTTGGGGCAACCTCTGCTTGCAGATACAAACACACATCCAAAAATAACGCTCTGTTTTATCAGGATGGGATGCATGGACACGGAGGTGGGTGGAGAACTGGCTGAAGGGCAGATCCCAGAGGGCTGTAATTAGTGGCACTGGGTTTAGTTGGAAGCCTGTCACTAGTGGTGCTCTCCTAGGGTCAGTACTGGGCCCAGTATTTTTTGATTTACTCATCCATGACTTGGATGAAGGGGCAGATGCTTCCTCAGCAAGTTCACTGGTGACACAACGCTGGCAGGAGTGGCCAATCCCCCAGAGCTGTGTAGGCCATCAGAAGGACCTTGACAGGTTGGAGAGATGGGCAGGGAAGAAGAGTCTGAAATTCAGCTGAGACAAGTGCAGGGTCCTGTCCCCCAATTTCACATAGTATCTGTTACCAAGATTATGATCTGAAAGTGTATTGCCTGAGCAGCGATCTTCTAATTTAACAAATGTCTTTCCTACCTTTCTTACTAATTGATTTGCCCACAGAGGGTAAGATGATGAATTACCACATCTTAAGAAAATACTGTTCTATAAAAATGCAACAGCCAGTGTATAATAACCAGCTAGATAATAACTAGTCCAATCAATGTAGTAGCTGCCTTGTACTCTTCTCAGATACCACAGTCTCTTTAATACCCATCAGATGCACAGATTTCAGTCTGAAAAGAATCTGTCTAGATAACCTTCCTGGCTCTTCTTTGTGAACAGAAGCCCTCCTTGATGCAGAGAAAGCAGAGCTATCTAGCAAGTAAGAATGGAAGATTTTCATACAACGGTTGAATTTGGCCGCTCGGGGATAAATCCCCTTTTGAAGCACATTCCTCCTGCACCCTTCCCCCTTTTACCTCGAGCTGGAGAGAGGCCAAATGAGGCGTGTGAAAGTTCTTAGGCAGCAGCCCTCCCAAAGCTGTTCACAGAGCAATCAGTGCCCTCACTTGGGATCCATTAAACGCTGCCAGTCAAGTGGGAAGTGCCCTCCTATCTGCGTTCCTGCCATATCGAACTGGAGCTGGCCACTTAGCAGGAGGCACTGTGCTTCCCACACTGCAGAGCTGCCCTGTCTTATCTCAAGAGGTGTAAGAGCATTTGCTAAGTGGAAAAGCAGGGCAGTGCTGGGTTCATAACCCACATCGTGTTCTCATGATCGCTCAGAGCTGCAGAGCTTTCGAGGAAAACAGCGGGTAAACAGACCAAACTCAGGAATATCTTCTAAAGCTGCCCTCATTCATTAATTGCCCTGAGAGGTTTAGGCCATCCTCATCAATGCATGGAATGAAGTCTGCTTAATGTACCCTCAACTTCAGAATATTGCTAATGGCCAGCTAAGTTTTGACAACATTTCACTAAAAAAGGCAATCGCTACAACTCAGGCAGAAATGTGAAATGCTTGACAAATCACCCATGCAAACCCAAACCAACTCAACCAA
This sequence comes from Cettia cetti, assembly GCA_013401135.1. Taxonomy (NCBI): domain Eukaryota; kingdom Metazoa; phylum Chordata; class Aves; order Passeriformes; family Sylviidae; genus Cettia; species Cettia cetti. The sequence goes on along the minus strand of VZUI01066825.1, from coordinate 70,201 downwards.
CTAATAATGATACTTGTGAACATATTCCAAATTCAACTTGAAAACAACATGATCAGGGTTTTTGAGATTTCATATATTTTTAAAAGATCTTTTACTATGACAAGTTTGAATCCAACTGCAGTTTTACAAGTCATTGGGGCAAAAACCCTTTAGAATGAAATGATACTGCTTCTTCAGTGGTAGTCCTACTGTTGCTGGACAATGGTCAACTGAAATATGGGTAACTGAATTTCAAGTGCTATATGTTAAGTCTCTGCGTTTAAATATCTATATATACATAGCAGTGTCTATTGGAAATATGCAAAAAGTACATAAGTGGTTATTTGGAAAAGAGAACCAGCAAATGCCCACAGAGATCTGCAGAATAAGGAGTGAGTTTAATCAATATGCAATTCACCACAACCACCAGCTTTAAATTAAGTCTTCTCTAGGCAGAAGGGTTAATGACCTGGTCACCTTTCTCCCTGCTAACAGTACCTTTTTCTCTGAAGGAAGCAACCACTTTTCTTTTTTCAGAATCAAGTAATTAACTTTACTGATTTCAGAGAATACCTTCTAAATTTCTACTTAAAACCCCTGCAGCTGCCATTTTGAAAGGAAGCCTTACAGACACCCCTAAAAGCCTGCCTGCTTTTGCAACTGCATCAGTTGACCTTGTAAAAGTTATCTCCTTACACAACTCGCCTTACTCGTCAGAATAATGCATCAATGTGGAGGTTGATCATGCATCAACAGCAGTTATCTTTTTTTAAAAAAGGAGAAAATACCAATTTTTTTGCTACAGCAAGGGCAATATAAAGTGCCATATGTACATTTGGCACTGGCAGGACTGCTGTCATACCCCCCTGTTGGCCTGACTGCCTTGCTTGCACATACTCTGTGTGTATATACCCAGCACAGAACCCTCAAGGGCAGAGTGATGCTGCTAAGTGGTCTTCATTTTGCAATCAAATAATTCAGTAGTTTTGCTTAACTTACGCCTAAATCTCCAAATATCTGAGAGAAAAAAAACCTCCCTGGAAGTACAGCTACAACAAGAAGAAAATAGAATAGAACTGACAAGTAATCTCAGGTGTCAAAGTAAACAATGTGAGGTAAAAATGACAGTGTTTTTGTATTAAAAGTGCTACAAACAAGTGTAGCTGGAATAAATCTGAAAGTTTCCAAGGAATTAAGTTATTCGAGAAATGATCTAGCTTGCCAGCCTGGTCTACACACCATGAGTGCTCATTGTAAATCCTGCACAGCACAAGTAAAGAGAGAATTCTGAGAAAACCCCAAGCAGAAACCCAAAACACCACCAAACATCTCCCCAAAACTTCAGACTGGACATAACAAACATGTCTGCAAACCCAGCGTAGGTAGTCCTTTATCTCCTATCAACCACATCCATCACGCGAGCGTGGAAAATTATTTTCAAACTTTGTTACATACAGTTGCAACTATGCTACCCAACAAAACCTACTTCCCAAACTACCACTGCACAGGAGAAGATGGGGCCAAAGACTGTGTAAGCACATATGTTTGTTAAAAAAGAAATTATTCCAAAAGGACCTGACAAATCTCTGTGTACCTCCCTGTATCTGGGTTTTATTATAGATATTGCCAGGCAAGGCTATTTTGCCTCTCTGGCTAAATATCTTTTATTGGGAGATAGGAAAAGAAACTAAGATAGTGAGTGACACAGTCTGCAAGTATTTGCATGGCAAATTGAATTATGCCTTTTTGCTCAGACCATTTGTGTTTGTTTGGCAACAAACACAAGGGTTCAACAATAATATTGTAACCACTGAATGCAACGGAGTTTTATGAGGCATGAACTTGGCTCAGAATGTGCAAAGCTTTCCCAAATTCAGAGCAATTTATCACTGATGTCTTCCCTTCATTATTTTAAATGGAAACAGAAGAAAGTTCTCAAAAAGACACATCTTGACCTCAGTTCAGTTCAGCTCAGTTCACTGATACACAGAGATACTTGGTTTCTTCAGAAGACCCCCACACAAAAGCTCAAGGACAGGCTCAATATTCTTTAGATTTGTTTTAAAGAAAAAAAAAAATTAACTCTAACCTTCATAGTTTTCTCCCCATAAACAAGAACAATATACGTGAGGAGCTAAAAGATTCTGGCTATTTTGACAGAGCTGTCTTACTCAGTTCCTTTCTGACAGAATCAATTAGGAAATCATTTTTATATGGCAAATTATTTTCGAAATTTTTATACACCATGAACAAATCCCATGGATTAATGATTTCCAGAGTTCACCCTCTTCACCTTGGGAAAAATCCAGCCCAGAAAAAAAAAAAAAAAAAAAAAAAACCACCAGAAAAAACAAACCAGGGAAAGGAGTTTTGTCATTAGCTCCCTCTGTTTAAATAAAATCCTTTCCCCATCATGTAGGTAAGGCAGAGAATTGCAGAGGGTTGGTAGGGTTCCTAAAGCACTCAAAAAGAGCAAGTAGTCTAAAATATTTTTATACATAACAAATCCAGAAGTGCTTTCCATGACACTGGCAACTTTCACTGATGTGGGCTCTGGAGCAAAGTTGGCAGGGAAGCACGAGAGGAACAGCAGGGACTGCTGGAGATCAGAACTGAAATACTCCTGTGCGGGGCTTCTAACAAGGGGAAAATGAACTTTAGGAATCGAGATACCTCAGCAGAGCTGAAAGGGGTGTTTGCACACAGCTTGAGCTTTACCTGTTTCCTCAATCCCTTCTTTTCAAATGCAAGGGCATTCACTCAATCTCTCACCCCTAAATAAACTCTGCACTGTGCACACCTCACACCTCTTTATTATTAAGATCTCCTTCATTTGAACACTTTGCCCCATAAGTTGTGTTAGTCAGCAGGTTGAATTTTTCAATAATACATTAAATTACAGAAAGCTGTGAAACGGGTAGTTAGACTGATGATGCTGACAATTACCATCAAGGGAAAAAAAGCAGTCCCACAGTAAGCAAAAACAATTTAACAACTCTTTGCAGCTTGTACATGACACTGTGGATTTAAACAGCATTCTCCTGATCAAACTTTTGTAGGTGTAACTAGGCACGTTTTAATTTCACAGAATCAGTCAGATTTTATGCTGATTCCTTCTCTACAAGAATACAACAGCTTGAGAATAAGTGAGAACAACCTGCTTATATTTTAATGCATTCAAGCTTTGTAGCACTTGTTGTCTAGGCAGGAGCGATCAAGAAAGCACACACATTTCTTGCTGTGCTGTATTTTGTCTATTGCTTCTTCCTATTCCGAGGGATAAAAGGAAAGTGTCTCACACGTGTTCTGCAAGCAGCACAGGGCAGCAAGGCCATGGAGAGAGTCCGTGGCAGTGCTGATGTATCAGGGCTGTGCTCTGCTCTCTGTTCCACTGCTAATGCAAACCAGAAGGGATTTCCTGAGCACTCTACCAGAGAACACCATCAGTGCTTTTCCTGTTCAGATGAACTATAACCTCCCTGTCTGCTGATATACAGGTGATAGGAATCCTGGTCTTGTCCTTCTCTCCGGGTCTTCGTTCTGCTGTTGCAGCTCTCTACCTGCTGAAAGACACTTTCAAAACAAAGACTTGTGAAGGTCTTCAGGAAGTCTTTTTGGAGCTGCTTGCTCTACATTCAAATGCAAAATCCCATGAATAAATATACTCACTTATATGTATATATAGTAGTTCTTATCTAAAAGTTACTTTAACAATCAGATGTAGTTGGAGAGCCCACAGTGAGCCTGCTGTGGGATGGAGCTGCAAATCCTGACATGTCCATCAGTCATTAGGAACTTTACCAGCCAGGAAAATTCTGTGTCTAGACTGGCCACATGCCCTTACAGTTTTTGTTTCAGTTACCAATCTCTGGAGCTTATTTTCATAGTTAAGACACTGGAAAGCAGGTTTGGGCTTGATTCTTTTTCTAACATTGTTCATGTCCCCTCTCCCTCAGTTTCTTTCCTCCTAACTGACAACTAGAAGGGCTTGGCTGCAGCTGCTCCGAGTGTCCTGTCTAGGAGTGCCAGAGCTCAGAATAACTCAGAGACTGCAGAATCAATAGTACAGTAGATACCATAATACACTAATAATACAGTAGATACTCTAATAGATAGCACAGATTATCACACAAACTGCAAGGAACAACTCTCCTGGAAGTGGCCAGAAACAAAAATGTTTGAGTGCAGAATTCTTACTTGCTACAAAGACAAGCCACTAGTAAAAGATTATGTTCAGCTGCAAATCAAAAGAGAAAATAAGACACAGACCTGGCATAATCTCATCTGGCAGAAATGAATGATGGCCTTTTTGCAATTGTTTTGCTGAAAAGCACAAATCTCTACAAAAAGAAACCAGCCATCTGTTTTGAATGTTTTCAACTCTAAGTATCTACTTGTGTTCTTCTTTGATCTGCAAGAATAATAGGAAGACAGTGATACAGTCCAGTTACACCTCTGTTGTGAGTGCTTAATTCATCCCAGAGCTGCAGATTACAAAATTCCATCTGGAAATCTCAGTTTTATCATTCTGGGATCAGAAAGAATATGAACACTGTATCAAGATCAGTCCCTTTGTGCTCATAGATATAACACTCTTGGACAGAGAATACATTCTTCTGACAGAAATTAGTAATTAAAAAATATTAAACAGCAAAATAATAGCTTTCTTTTTTAAAAAGCTATCAGAAGAATTGTTCCCCAAAAGAAGAAAAGGACCAGGAGTGGAAGCTGACTTTGTCTCAAGGAAAACATTCTTCTCTAACCCTCCTGAGGATAAATTAGTTACATCATCTTATTTGAGTGCATCACATTAGGGTTCTGACTAAAAGGTTGCTCCTCCGAAAAGGGGGAGTGAAGAACCCTGACTGTCACCAATACGACAAAACAAATCTGGCCCCCCTCTTTCTGTCAGGACAAGTTTAAGCAATGTAAGATTATCTCATGCAACTGCCTTCAAATTCTGCACAGGGTATGTCTCCAAGGCAAGCACAAGACACTTCCACAATGCTTTTACAGGCCTGGATGAAGAATTTTAACAATATCATTATTAGACTACACACTTAGGTTGTAGATTTTTAGAGAGGGGGAGAAATGACTCTTCAGAAGACAAGAGATGACAGTAAAGAACCAGAGACAGTAGTCTAAAGAGCTTTGTCCAGCATGCTGGAATGGCTTCTCAAAAATATGGATTATTTTCCCTTTTCTTGGGAAGGAATAGGATCTTGGGAAAAACCAAAAAGTAGTAGTAATAGAGTCAAATACAAATCTAACACAATTTTGGGAACAATTTCAAAATGAGATATTAGAATCACCATCATATCACTTTAACAAGACAATTTCCAAATATTGCACAGTAATAATACCTAGCACTTATACAGCACTTTTCTCAAGCAGAATTTGCACTTTTACAAAAACTTCTGCTCATTTTACAATTAGAGAATTTGAGACAGGGAGAAAGAGAACATGTGAGTGGTTGGAGACAATGCCAGGAAAGAATTTATCTTCTGAATCGTGGTCTAGTACTGTGTCCAGTAAATTACAATGTAATATGAGTCAGACATGAAGGCCTGTTGGATCTGACCATTTTGCATGATCTAACAATTAAAAAGACCATATTGAAAATAAATCTAGTCAAAAGGATTATGAGGTCACAGTGTAGTGAGTGACAATACTGAGAACCTCGAAAGTGTGACAGCAGGACAAGCAGTTCTGTACAAAATGTGTTTTGTGCAGAGAAGATCACATTTTTGTAGTGAATTTGCCTGTGTAATTTAAACTTGGGACTCACCATGAAAAACCATATACTTCACTAAAAGAAATCAACATCAAATAATACGAAAAAAAAAAAAGAAAAATCAAAGTTCTCCTCAAACTTCCCAAAGTATAGATGACTTTTAGTGTTGTAGTGATCCCAGGGAAAAGTTCACGTGGTTTGACTGCTCTGGTAAAGATTACATTAAGCCTTGAGATGAGCCAAATGTTTTCCTGTAATGACTTACCTCCTCTTTCCACCACAGACATCACCTCTGAAATGTGAAGTGTTCAATTTTGTGAGTGCCTTCAGTGCTCAATGCTTACTGCTTCTGAGTTAAAAACTGTCAAACTCGAGTACTAAAGAGAAATGTCACACTGAAGAGCCTTTTTGTCTGACAATATTTTTATGGTAGTAGGAACTACCAATATTTTCACCATCTTGAAATATCCCCATTTTTGTGCACTCCAGCTCTATTCCAGCTCTTTGGCTAGTCCACTGTTGCTCTAATAAGCACAATAATAATTTTCAATGAATGAATGGATGAGTGGATGAAGCAGGTTTCTAAACCACACCCACACTTTCTCCCATTTTAGGGAGCACAGCTGTGCTTCACAAGACAACTGGACAGATTGAGCAGCTTGGGAAATTTCTGTATGGAAGCTTTGCTTCTCCTTCCCCCACTGGACACACCTGGCACAGATTTACAAGAAGATACACCCACACACACACCCCTAGCCTTTTGCATGTGTTAGATCTCTTAAGGTGTAAATTCACATTGTTCTTGATAAAAGTGAGCAATAACTAATTAAGCCATTGGCCAGAGCACTTTAGCATTTGAGAAAGACCAGAGAGCATCCTCATGTGAAATCACACTGGAATTGACTTGGATGTAGAGGAGGAGAGAGCTCCATCTGGGGAATAAAAGGAGTCATGAGAAATTCAGACAGCAAGGAAACGAGCCTGGTGAGAAATGCTAGGAAAGACAATTTCAGGATGAAAGATGGTATTTACATTGAACTATAAACTGAGATGTAAACTACCATCCTCAGAAATTACAGGCAGGGTGCACATGTTTATGAACAGTGCTCCATTTCAGGGAAGCTCTATCTGATAATGCTGTCATGTACAGGCTTGGCATAATTAAATATTAAATCCAGTCAATTCCAGAATGCTGGAGGGGAAAAGCCTTAAGACCTAAACCATAAAAATAAAATAATGTAGTTAATTATTGTACATAGTTTTTTGGTCTCCATTTAATCATCAGTATTGACCAGAGGTGATTGCATCCACAGACCTGAAGGAACATTGAAAAACAAACTTATTGCCAAGTCCTATGCCATTAGTTACATTTTAGCATTGTAATACATAAATTTAATTTAACACATGGAGGTTAGGGACTCTGTAACTTACATCATCTTAGCTTTTACAAAGAGAATAATGACTTTTTTTTTTTTAATGAACATGGAATATCACAGTAAAAACATGTCCTCTGTTGGGAATAGCTGGCTTGGGGAACATCCATCACCTTTATACTTCCCCTGCTGATGTATGCACGACAATCCTGAGGCTGACAAGTTTCTGGGATGAGATGTGTGGAAGGCAAGGCTGCTGGCTGACTCATTATTTTGATACTCTGGAACAGCTTTCCTGAGGAAAGTGCCTCAGACTGAAGAGATAAGCTGTATTTAATATCAACCACCCATTAAATCAGAAAACTATGAAAAACCATACTCTTAGTTGCATTCCTAAATGCATCAGCACATAGGAGAGGAAAGATAGAGATTTTTTCTCAATATTTTCTACAACAAACTCCATGTTTGCTCCAGAAGGAAAATCAGAATTATTCCTACCTTTATAGTGAGTGTCCTCTTCATTTACCTCATTTACTCACCTGATTTCCCCTGTTCCTGTGCTTCAGCTGATCTTTACAGGCATTATCCCTAAAACTTTTCACAACACACACGAGCGCACAACCATGGCAAGAGTGGTGATTCAAAGAGAATGTGGAATCAACAGCGAGTGGAAATTAATGAAGCACTTTATCAATTTGTCCACTAAAGAGATTTTCTCAGTTCAAACCCCAAGGCATGAAATTCAAGTTTGACACTGCCACAGTTGGATTAAATTTTTCAGATGGTTGGCTTGAAAAGAGGGATTTGATCTCTACAGTCAGACAGATTGTAAGTCTGTAGTTAATTGAGCAAGTGCAAGAGATGAGAATGCCTTATTCTCTCATGAATGTTTTACAAATCTAATACAAAGAAATAATTTTCAGAAATGCAAGGGTCCAAGATTTCCACAGAAATTTTCAGTTTTCTTTCAAATAACTGATTTTAAAAAAATCACATTCTTAGAAAAAAGTGCACAGAAACTCACGTGAATTTTTTTTTTAAAGAAAAAGTGAAAAAGGAAAACGTTCCACATAGATTTTTAAAATATAGTCATCAGTTCTTTAAAATACTTCAAGTACTTTAGAGAAATGTATTCTGCTTTAAAACTGATACTCCAAGGCATAAATGAATCCTGTGTATTGTAGCGTAATAATCAAAATTTAACTCCTGGCCAGTAAGAGGTTTTTTTGCTAAAGAACAGGCTTGAGGAGAAAGGCTCTGTCCTCTGTAATGTCCTCCCTTTTGGAAATGGGAGTTGTTGTTGTGGGGACAATTTGACAGCAGAAAAGAAAAAGTTGTGGACATGGACAAAGAGAAGCAAAATACACTTTAAATGAAAAACAGCTCCTAATTTTCCCCCCATTGTTTTGAAAGAATGAGGGAGATGGAAGGGAGAGAGGAAGGTTAAGGGGTTATTCCTCTTTGCCTTCACATTTATAGACAATTCATACTCCCAGTCCATCTGGAGAATCCTGCATTGTGAGTTGATAAATATCTGTGAGTAGTTAGGTCAGTGTGCATGGCAGGAATCTGGGCAGCAGATCTCAACATGCTTAAAACCTTCAGGAGAAACATTATCTTCAGGAGGAACATTATCTTCAGAAAGCAGATTATCTCTGATATGTTCTCATATATCTGATTCTTTACAAAGCAGAAGTGAAGAAGCACACATAGGTTTGGCTACGGTGCAAACTGCTTTGAGAAAGAATCCGACTGAAAACATTTCCTCCATGAAGTCAATGATAAATGATAGGAAAGACATTTCCTGCTCCCTCCTACTTGCACAGAAACTCAATTACATGCCCTTGGAAGTTCTCCTCACAAGATGGTGAAACAATGATGGGATGATTAGAAGAAGAAAATCACAAACTGCACATAAACACACACAGAACACCCTCATGCAGGGCCGTGGGAGCCAGGGGAGGGAGCAGAGCTTTCACAGAGGTTTCACAGAGCACGGGGGGAGGTGTGGGAGTGACTGTGGAAACTTTTCTATTGCCAGGAGAGGTTGGTGCTCACCGTTCTGAACAAAATGGCTGAGCTAAGAGCATCTGACTGGTTATGCCCAAATACCCTCCTCCTCATCCTAGAGGTGCACAGGTGGAAGTGGGAGGGAGGCCCAGAGCAGCATGGGAATGAAATAAAGAGCTGGTTAGTCTTTGAGGCACACATGGAAGTACAAACAGCAGTACAAAGCGTTTCAATTCCTTACACGATATTCTGAGCTACCCTGAGGTACAGCTGCCTTTGCCCCCTCGTAGGCTTGGTCAGCCTTCAAAATGCCCCTCTGCAAAGAGAAGTGCAACCAGAGCCTCCTCCCACCCCCTCTCTTCCCTACTGCCCTTCACTGCGGGGTCTTTGCAAGAATTTCTGAAAATGTCCAAATTTTACTTCGTTTTCCCATGTTACCTTTTCATTTCACCTGCGAATGCTGCACTGCATTCATTTGCAAGCATGTACTAAAGTTACATGCTGGAAATGGCTTCAGCTCTCTGTAGACTTCAGGGTAGAAACAACAGATATTCTAACATTTGCACCAAATTTAGCTTAGGAAATCCATTTAATTTTCAGTATTAACAATTTCACTCTTCTGAAAAAGGAGAGTGAAACACCAACATCTTCCAAAAACACTGCAGAAAATTCAAGCCAGTCAACATACAGTGGAGGAAGGTATTAAATTAAGATGTAAAGGGAAGATCCCTTGAAAATAGGATTTTTTCTGTTTGTTTCTTTGTATACACTCCTTGTTTTCTGATGCAGACATGCAAGGAGATTTTTCAAGATCTATTTTTGCAGGGTGAATGGCTTTTGCCATTTTCCTCTTGTACCTTACTCATTATTTCTGTGTATCACTAGGCTGGCACTTAAAGGTCTAGAGCGAATGCTTCCCTTCAGATGTCACCAATTTCTGCCTGAGTCAGAGGGCAAAGAGAAGCATTCCTCCACTCCGTTGAGGCAGTGATTAATGATGGCTAATATTTTAATTAAACTGCAGTGGATGAGATTACAACATGGGATGTGCAATTATGCTGGCATTTTCTGTGCTACCCAAGGGATGGTTAATCTCTCTAATAGTTCTCAAGCACACGGCTGTGCTCTGTGAATGCCACAGGAGGCTCCTCAGTGCTTTGGAGATGGTAAATTGATTTTCCTTCAGTTCACGGCCCATTGAGTTTGTGAGGGAGCAGTCTGTGCTCATTTGGCTCCGAGGCCGGGCTTTCCTCCTGGGAGATGGAGGGAACTGCTCGTATGCAATCCATAGATCAGAAAGCTGATCCTGGAGCACCATTTCCTGCTACTGAAGACAAGAAACAGCCCTGGACACTCCACACGCTCGAGCAGTGAAGCTGAGCTGCTCAAATCCGAGCACGGCGTACAGGACTGGAGTCTGGCGGTGTAGGAGAGTGGAGTTTTTGTTCCTTTTCAATGTAGCTCCTCCTCTCCACCCACCTAACAACAGCTTGGTACCAGGAACCATTCGTTCACATTTCAGGAGCTTTACACAAAGCCAAAACAACAGCAACATCCAGCTCTGCTTTGTATCTGCATTCTGGAATGCTACTTTTGTCCCAAGGTACAGCAAGCCTGTCAGGGAAAGCTACTTATGACACAAAACCATCAGCCCTCACAGTAAAAATTACTTTAAAAACAAAAAAGAGAGAGACATTACCTGGTCAGGGGAGGGCTTGTGGTTGGTTTGGTTGGAATGGGATGAGGATTTGAGGTGGTCATCCTCATAGTTGTCAGCCATCAGCTTCATACGGTTCTGAGTCTATTGAAAAGAGCAAGAAAAAAGAATCTCAGCCTACCTTCTAATGTTACCACAGGGACTAAAGGGAACAGGGTATTTATACAACTGCATTTCCAAAATCCATACATGGGAAAAAACAAGACACATGCCTAGACATCAGCTGGTATTACCTTAGAGAATTGGTAAAAACTGTGGAGACACATTCCAACCTGCTCCCTTTAAGGCTAAATTTAAATTAGACTTGCAATTAAGCGGATCACCTGACTTATACCTACCTGTGCTATACAAGAAATTAATTTCTTCTTATAGATTCTTGGGATTACGGTTCAGACACCAACTTGGAGAATAATTCAATGAAAACATGAGTTAGGTGTCCCTAACACAATTTAAAAACCCGCAATGAAGCCCTCAGAAAGCAGTCAGTTTAAAAAAAACCAGAAAGTCAACAAGCTGCAAATAAGTTATTACTTAAGAAGTCCATCCAGTTTCAATATGCAAATCAGTTTGCAACTGATATATCAAAGAACAGAAAAATTCTGAGACTTTTAATTCAGCAAAATGTGAATTATACAAAAGCCATCCTGTGAGGAAGTTATGAAGTTAATAGATATTGGGGAAGAAAAAGTGCCATAATGAAGGCTTATAAAATTAAAACCTGGACACAGTCAAGTAAAGGATTAGCAAAGTATGAAACAAGTTTGTTTTACTTCAATTTCCTAGGAAAGTTCCAGCTCCAGAGGAGACAGGGTTTTTAAAAACACACAACAGAAAATAAATTGTGTAAGAATAAATGGAATACCTGACTTTAACCTGGCTGTGTCTGCAAAGGATAGTGTAAGAGGGATAAAGCCCTTTTAACAGACTACCTTAAAATGAGGTCCCTGAGCACCTACAGACACACAAACAAGGCAAGAAATGCACCTGGGAGAATGCCCCAGGGCTCCAAAGGCCACTCAGGCAGCAGTGATACCCAGAAGAGCTGGGTCAGGGCCTTGCAAAGCCAGGTGCTGCCTCCTTGGCACTCTCTGGGTGCCAGCGTCGTGGGGAACTCACACACGGGGCAGCCCCAGGACTGACTCAGGGTGTTTCTCCTCCCAGCTCAGAAGGCACAAAGAGCCCACCTGGAGCTTTGTGAAACCCTTGTGTTCTCAGGAAATCAAGAGGCTACCCTGACCTACGTTAGATATGATACAGAGCAAATTATCTATAGCTAGACATGTGAAATTATCAGACAGGCACTAAAATTAAATGCCTTAAATTAAAGCTCAAAGCTCACAGAAATGCCAGCTGTTGATTCAATCCCTTCATAACTCTATGGTTTCTCACTGGAAAGTTTAATGAGCATCTCGAGGCTAGAGAATGCAGATTCTGCTTGTCTCTATGCAGATCATGAGAGAGAAGGTCCAGGGCTTCAATCTGGATTTGATTTTGTTTTGGAATAATTTAACAAAAGCTAATAGTAAATTGAGCTTAAGCAATAAGCAATTTAATCATGCAAAATTTTTATATTGTTTGCTCTGCTTTGTCAAGCAAGTTCTGAATTCCAAGTCTGACTCATCATTCATAAATCACTACTTGAAACATGCTACATTAATCCTTAAACAACCAGTTTATTGTAAAGGCACTTTCTTAGTATTTATTATTTTATTATATTTAAGGTTGTCTCTTCAACAGTTTCTTCTTTGCAATGAGAACAACTGATTTTAAACCATTTCAGATTTCCTTGGAAAATTATTGTGTGTGTGTGGAGAAAATCTATTGAAACACAGATGTTTAGCAGAATGCTAGTACAGCACATGAACTTTCCTGAGAGAAAACACAACTCTTCTCAGCTAGAGGAAGCATGTTTTTTATATATATATTAAAAAACCCAAACCAATGTTAGCTGGTGCAGGTAGAGAGGAGTATAAACATTGCAGAGAATCACAGGCTGGTCAGGCTGGAAGGGAGCACAGTGCTCATCTGCTCCAGCAGGACCATCCCAGAGATCCCAGAGCTGGCACAGCATTGCCTGCAGAGGGTTCTGCAATATCCCAGTGAGGAGACTCCACAGCCTCTCTGGGCAATTTCTGCAGGGTCACTGCACAGGAAAGAAATTCTTCCTCATGTTCAGGTGGAGCTTCTGTGCTCCAGTGTCTGCCCACTGCCTCCTGTCCCATTGCCTGGCACCACCAAAACCTGGCTCCATCCTCTGACACTCCCTGCAGATACTCAGGCACTGATAATGTCCCCTCTCATTTGTCATCCTGGAGGCTCAACAGGCCCAGCTCCCTCAGCCTGCCCTCCTAAGAGATGCTCCAGTCCTGCCATTATCTTTGTCACTCTCCACTGGCCCTCTCCAGGAGCTCTGTGTCCCTCTAGTCCTGAGGAGCCCAGAACTGGACACAGCAGGTGTGTGACACTCCAGGTGTGCCTCAGCAGGGCAGAGCAGAGGGGCAGGATCACCCCCATCCTGCTGGCAGTGCCCTTCCTCATGCACCCCAGGGTACCACGGGCCTTCCTGGCTGCCAGGACACACTGCTGGCTCTTGGACAGCCTGTTGTCCACCAGGACCTTCTCCTCAGAGCTGCTTCCCACACCTTATCTCTGTCGAGCCTGGCTGTGCCCCTGTCCCACTTCAGACTTACTTTAAAGCCCTCAATGAGCCCTGCTGAGTCCTGAGCTCAGATCCCTTTTCCCTTCTGATACAGGTGGACCCCATTTGCTGCCAGCAAGCTCAGTGTTGTATAAACTGACCCATGATCAAAAACCACAAAATGCTGCTGTTTACACCAGTCTTGAAGCCAGGTGTTCATCTGCATGACTTTCCTGTTTCTTGCTCCATCATTCCCTGCAACTGGCAGCACAGAGGAGAACACAGCTCGTGCTCCAGATCCCTTGGCCAGTTTTCCCAAGGCTCTGAGGGCCCTCCTTGTTGTCCTTATCCTTTTTGCTGGGACTTTGTTGCTGCCCACCCAGAAAACCCTAAGAGGGTCCCAATCAGTGTCTGTACCAGACTGGGAAGTTTCTTGGTGATGTCCCTCACCCTGGCCTCAGGGAAGCCACACACCTCCCTCTGGGATGGGTCTGGTCAGCAAAAAGCACAGAGTCCCTCAGAGCGAATTCTGAAGGCAAATTGAAGAGGTTGTGTGCTTCTGTCACTTAAATTCAAGTAGAAGAACCTGCTATTAATACCTGGCAGCAGGTACTGAGAGTGGCTGATGGTATTGGGCTGGTTTAGCCTGAAAAAGGGGAGGCTTTTTTAAATTAGTTGCTAGGAGGAAATAGAAGACATGAAGCCATTGGAGGGGATAGGACAGGAGATGACAGATGTAAAATGGAACACAGAAAATTCTGATTGAGATCAGGAAAATTCTTCTCATAATGAGGTGCCTAAAATGCCAGAACAGGCTGCCAGGAGACTGTGGCATCTCCATCCCTGAAGATACTGAAAATGCAGCTGGACAAGGCCTTGAGCAAGCTGCTCTAATTAGAGATGTTCTCAGCAGGTGGCCGGACACAGAGGTCTACTCCAACCTAAAATATGCTGCAATTCTTATTATTTGGAATGTCCATTGGATCATTTGATAGTTTCAAAGTTCAACTTTTCAGAAGAAGAGGGTGATAAGTTCCAAAATTCCTCCTACTTGCCAAATATGGTTTAGTTGCTTAGCTCCATTACAGCCCTTTGAGCATTTAAACCCAGGAGAATCTCTGCAGTGTCCTGATGATGACAATCCCACAGGATCAGTGCACCTAGAAGGACATTTCTGTGTTCCCCCTTTAATTCAACCTGACCTCCCACTGCAGCTGCTGTTCATTTAAGCGTGCATGTTTGTGACAAGTCTTGGCAAGGAAATGCCAAAATCAGTATTGTGATTTCATCACAGGAACTAAATTATGCACATATCGTTGGAATTAGGCAAAAATCAAAAGATGGAAGAAAAGCAGCTTACTTCCTGATGGATACCACTAAGAATTATCTTCCAACATTTAAAATCCAAGCAGTGTTGCAAACAAAATATATAATATTATAATATTTTTACAATTCTTTTTATATCAAACACAGAAATAAAAAGCTTCTGCTTAGGACTGGACTACCAATGACAAACTTTAACTTAGAAACTTTAAAAATAACTGTAAATACATGAACTGAGTTCCTCTCCTATTGCTCCTCCACAGGAAAAAAAAAAGTCCAAAAGGATGGAAATTTCTAGAGCAAATGGCTGCTGTGATGGTTTAAAAACAAACCGTTTACTTTTCTGTGGGGAACCACTCCAACATCCTGCAGTCCTGAGCTGGTTTGTCATGGTGCTATTATACAATCCTCTCCCACCTCCTGAGGTTATGGCTCAGATCCTAGGGCAAGCATTTCTACATCACTGTAAAAAGTATGAACAACAAAGTGGTTTAACCACGGGGTCCTGTGAGAAAATAAATGAGCAGTGCAGACAAATCAGTTGTGTCAGGAGTGCTTTTGTCTAAAACCTCCAGAGCTGCAAGCAGATCTAGCAGTGATAGGAACCTGATGTCAGATTCAAGTTTTGCTTAGAAAAAATACCACGTGCCCTGACAGGTACCTTCTTCATGCATGTGCAGAAAAAATGTTGGAATGAAGGAAACTGGATAAAACTCCACAACACAATAGGGTTTGTGATTTTTTTTTTTTTTTCTAGCAGGTACCTTCTTTTCACTTTTTTTGGACAGATTTCATGAAATTACTCCTGGCTCTCCAATTATACCTTCCAAAGCCCCCACAGCTTGTCAAAGCCCTTAACAATGCTCTTTTTTTCTTCCAATAACCACCATGCAAAAGAATGTGAATTATCTGCAGCAGAACTTCTCTAAACATGCTCTCTTTGGTTGTTTCATGGTCCTGCCATGACTTCAGCATATTTTCAGTACTTTTTTTTCCTGGGTACCATATAGTTCACATCTGCCTGTATTCTACAATCACTAAATGCTTGGGTAAACAAGGAAATTACCACTGTTTCTAACATAACCAACACCTGAAAACTTTCATTGCAAACCGCACATGTACACTCTTCTACCTGCCAGAACTGTAGCCATAGTTAATTTTTAAAGAATCACCCAGTTCCTTGTTCATGGAGGTGCTGCTTCAAAGAATGTGTAGGTTCCTAGAAGTAAGGTATTTTATGTTCACTGCAGGCCACACTGGTAGCTTGCTTGTGCACCTCAACACTAAAGACCAAATTAATAGATTTTATCATAGTTAAATAATAACATGAGAAAAACCAGAACTGATGCTGATCCACAAAGTTCAGAGGAAAATCAGAGACATGCTCTGGAATACAGCTGGTAAAGCCTAGAAGAGTGCTGCCCACATCTGATAAACTCTTTATTGTGGAATCCCACATATAAATTTGAAACCCACAGATGTAACTACAGACATTGTTTATAATATATTTTACAGAATGCTTTTATTTGAAAGCTTGCACGAAGTTGTATGTTCTAACCAGAGTACATACCTTTCCCAAGCATTTCTGCAGGACAGCTCATGTTCTGGTAACCATTAGCCTGGAAAGCTTTTGAAACCACATTCTGTTCATGGGGATCACACATTTCTGTATCTCTAGCAAACAGCAGAGAGCAGCTCACGAGCTGTGCATCCTCTCTATTAATCCAGCCTGCTTCATACGCTCCCTGCAGTACCTTACTCAGAGTGTGCATCAAGCCTGCTCCTCCACCATGAAACAGCACAAACCATGACATCAGTGACCACCTTCTCATTTTTTGTAAAATATTTGCGTGGGGCAATTTTGGTTTTTCTAAGCAGTCTAAACAAGCTTTATTAATCCTTTAATGTAGAGTTTAAAAAACCCCACGTCAAGTAAATATTAATATAATGACTGCACTTGTGACAAATGGGTATGTGGTGGAGGCAAGTGTGTCGGTGCATTAAAGGAGTTATCCCATTTTAATCTGAGTTGAATGTTTCACTGGAAGCACATGCAAAAGCAACTGTTTGGAAACATTTTTGCCACTAATAACATAGAAATATAATTGAAGAGCTCAGGTGATTTTTCTTTCCAAGTGTGGGCTGAATTCAGTGTCTCTGAAAATTACACACTTGTGGAAGCTTTCAGATAATTCTTTTCTACTTGTTAGAAACCTGCAGTGAACCATAATCCCTGCTGGTGTCCTACCAGCTCCCTGCTGGAATCTGGCTGTCAGAAACACAGAAAGAACAATCCCTGTTATTCAAATATGGTGCCCTGCATAACTACCTTGAGTCTATCTACACCTACCCTAAATATACTGCCTTGAGTCTGTACCTACCTAGAGCATTAGGGGTCTGAAAGATTGTTTAAGTATTTAACTCTGTGCACCTTTCCCACTCAGGATATTTAATGAAATGGGAGACATTTCTCAAATTGGTAAAGATGGCACAGGCTGAGTTGCCAACTTTGTTTGTAAGGTTTAAGAGACACATCCTTACCTAGGTTTGGCTTTCCTTTTGGTTATGTTTAAGATTAACAACTGAGGTTTCTCTATTAGGAGCACACCAGCACAAATTTCAACTGCACAGACATGAGACCCATTCCTGTTACCAAGTTTCTGTACATGCTGGAGCCTGTGTTGTTGTGAGCCCAGCAAAGAGCGTGTGCAGCTGCTGGGGTTTGTCAAAGCCTGCAGGATTTAGCACAGTTTTACCTGAGATGCTGCCTTCTGCACTGGCTGCTGGCAATGTTCCAATATTACTTTATAAAGTGACTTTATCAGTCCAGCTAATGTCTGTGTTTCAAGATGTCATTTTCCTGTACATCTCCTCACACATGGTAATTACTGAGAAGCTTCATCCTGAAGAAATCATACTCTGCAAGCCTTTGAACTAAAGGAGGCAGATCTTCTAGATATGACATGCTCTGTCAGACTTGACATATGTACAAGACATATGTGGATGGCATTAAAAATAAACGTGGAACCGAAATTTTTCCTCTTGCAGGAATGTGTCTCTTGAAACTTAACTCCTCAGGGGATGAACAGACCAACCATGGAACTGCCCAGTGACAAAGTTTATTGAAATCTATTGCTCTGATTCCTGTATGAAGAAAACCAGTGACACACAAAGAAATCCAAATCAGACCTGTATTTGGGATTCCTTTTTGTGTTATACCATACAATCATTATAGTATATGTTCCTTTAGCTCTCTTTTACTCTCTTTAGAGATACCTCAAGATGTGTTTAAGATCAGTGGTAACAGAACTGCCTTTCTCAATTATTTGTTCCACAAAAGCTGGAACGTGCCCAGTCACAGGTTTAAAAGGAAACAAAACAAAAAATACCTCCTCTCATGGTTAACTCCTCAGGAGCAAGCCAAATGTGTTATTTCTTGGGCATCTTTCCACTGCATGTAAGGGTCTTCAGCAGAAATATCATTAAGGTGTGTCTCCCTGTATCTCAAAGATGTCTGAGCACGGGCTGCAGTCTGAGGACATTTTCAACCATACGTAAAAATAATTTGTAGAGAATGGGTGGGCAATTTTTTTGGAATTGTAAGAGTCTGGATGTAGACTCCCAAGATGTCCTTGCACTAAATGCTACACAGAAGTGGAGTTTTTTGGTACATGTCTTTCTTTTGGATTCTGGGAGACTGACCTGCTAGAAATTCTCAAGTGATGAGCAGCAAGCAAGCCTCTCATGATTAGCTCATGTGTCTGCTGAATGTTTAATACACACAGTTTATTGTCTCTTTAATCTACTTTGATACTTAGCACCAAAGACAAGTCATTTTAAGAAAAAAAGTGAAATTCTACTTCTATAACAACACAAAAGGAAATACCAGTCTCTGCCATGGTCCTCATTAATCCAACTGTTGAAAACTTCTGAAGACTTTCCCCCTTGCTCATTTTTCCCTTCTCACTGTGTATTTGTGTGTCCAAATTAAAAATTTAATCTTCTGTTTGACAGAATAATAGAAAAGCAAAGACCAAAAAGCAGTGAGATAAACAAGTTGAAATGTATTTGGAGCATAAACTCTTCCTAAAAAATTTGATAGGTTGGTAACGTCTTTTACAAAGCAAAATGCAAAAGATATCTCAGGTTATGCAAAGGTTGAAATACATATCCACATTTTCCTGATCTTGTGATTACTTTAAACTTGTGCAATTTAAGCATCAACACTAAACACTGCAGGTAAGGTTAGTCTTACAAAATCTACATGAAATCTGAAGGCAAACCCCCTCAATTACCTTTGTTATATCCTATACAACAGGCAAATATTTCTATCAAATATGGAACAAACTTTGCTTGACATCGTTCCCTTTTCACTTCTGCTTCACTCCACACCCTGCTCATCTTACTTTACTCTGTCCCCCTTTCCTTTGTTATTCTATTTGCTTCTCCTTTCCAAAATAAACCATTTGCATACGCTCAACTTCACAGAGCTGCCTGTCTGACATGACCACTTCAGTCCCTCTGCTTTCATCTCAGTCTTTCTCCTGGTCTGAAACAAGAAAATTTCTCAGTCCAGTGGTATCTGAGAACCCTGACTGGCAAAATCCCATACAGGGATTTACATACAAGATGCATCCTACTGCAAAATCTTAAAAGCTAGTCATGATCCCCGGGTCAACAAAATCATTTGTGGCCCATCTGCACATGTGTATCTGCATACACCTTTCCTAGCTGAAGTGATTTGGAAGTCTTCCAATCCTTGTCTATTGTGACTGTGTTGTTACAATAAATATAGTAAAAGCATTCTTTCATCCAGCAATTTTTAATTTTGGAAAGTATATGCCAATGTTTTGACCACAGACCTTTTATTGTTACATATTTTTATTGTTATGTGACTCACCACTTCAACTGCATTTGCCTGCAGCTTCAAAGAGTCATTAATAGCAACCCCCCTCCCCTCTATATAGGCTGTTCTTGGCAAAAAAAGGAGTTATGTACAGATACAAATTCCTGGATGCTAAAGTGATGGGAGCTGCTCAGTATCATCTCAGCAGAGCCTGTCTGGGACTGCCCAGAACCCAGCTCTGGCTGTATACACCAATGGATCTGTGTCTACATGATATAAACAGTGTTGATAGCAACTTTAAAAAAAACACACAACCAAACCTCAAGACTATTTGTGCTTGATCTGAAATTAATTTTAAAAGCTGTTGCATATAAAAGAAAAAGAAACCTAGTATTACTCTTTTTGTGCCTTGCTTTCATCTTTGAATCCAGGAAAAATCCTGCATGGTAACTGCTGCAGGGAAGAGTTGAAAGGGCACTTCCTTTGACAACCAGCAGAGCTTAGCTACCCCAAACTAAATAAAAGTTCAGAATTTTTTCTGTATGGCCAATTATTAGGTTTGACATGCACCTAGAAGCACCGTGCCTCAAGAGTCACACAAACACAGACATTACATTCCTGTCTGTCCACACCAGCTGCGTGTGGTCTGCACACACAGGATTCCTGTCCATCCTCACTGGCCCCGTGCTTGGCCCACAGAGAGAGGATTCCTGCCCAGCACACAGGGCACGTGTGCAGTACAGAGCTGGGCAGATGATTGCTGGCCCTTCCTCTGCTCCTGCACGCACTGCACAACCAAGGAGAACCACAATAAACCAACACTGCTCTTTTTTTCTCTTGTTACTCCGGCAGAGGTTGGCTTCTCCTATTAAATCTGCATCAAAGCTTAGGAACTAAGCTGGAGAGACTGAAAAAACATTCAGTTTTTCTACTGTATTTGTGCCAAAATTGTTCTTACCAAGGAAAGAAATTCTGTTATTCTCCAGGAAATTCATGGCACACTATGTGTAGAGATGTGCCAGTTTGGCCAGATGAATTTCTCTAAGGTGTCTGCATTCCAGTATTCCTGTCTTTGCTCTATTCCTAATCTCCTGTCTTTCTGTGATTTACATTATATGATGCCATTACATATGAGTAGAGGCCCACCCAATGGGCACCATAAAGCACTCTGTAAAGCTTAGAAAAGAAAATCTTGGAGAATTCTCTGCTACAGGAACACTAAAAGAAAAAGATCTGTGGAACAAGATGAGAAAAAAGGCAGTCATACCTCTGGTGAGTTTTTCTTAACAATCCTTTTACTGCTAAGTCATTAGACTTAAGATAGGTGATTCCACTTGTTAAAGAGCCCTGACAAAGCAGAGGAAGAAATAGAAAAGAATGAATAGAAGGACAAGAGCAACCTTGACTGATTGATTTGTAATTAGAAGACCTAGGAGGAAACAAGGCAGCCTTCATATTTTTAAGCCCTCTTTACATCACAAACCAGCTTTGTGGCTGACAATGGAGAAGGACTAGCTGGTTTTGGTAATCAGGAAAAAGAGGAAGAGAAAAGTCTTTTTGTAATGTGATAGTGATGAAAAAGTGGAGGAAAATAAGGAATTAGTCTTAGTCTACACTTCCCAGTCTGTGGATCCTTCCCACCAAATCTGTGAAGTTTTCATTTTTTAGTGCAGACGAACCTGCATCTTTGGATGCCTCCATATGAGACGGAGAAGACACTTGAAAGATGATTGAAGATCTGTAGATATAAGTAAATATATTTCCCCTCAGGGAAAAAAAAAAAAACCCAACAAAACAAACAAAAGAAAAAACCAGGGAAAAACTAAAGTGAGAAGGTACAGTCCTTAATACTTCCAGAGAGCAAATAAACTCATGCAGGCTTCCAAGTTTTAAACTGCCTGTGAGTGTGTGTGTTCTTAAGGATCACTATATTGCTTTTATTATTTTTCAGCACCATTACTGTCAGCAGTTGGCAGAGGTTTGGGCTGCTAGCTGTAATAAAGGAGGCGAAGCCAAGGATGCATCTACTGGTGTTTAGGGGATGGAGCACTGGCTTGGTGTCATAAATTATGGTAATGTTTCATGTTCAGATGAAAACAGCGAGAAGAGTAACTTCTGTACTATTAAAAGGATTAAGAGTGGTAGAATGGTGAAACAGAATGTTTAAAAACATGAAGTTTCCCACCCCAAACAAAAATCCACTGTCAAAACAAGAGATACCTGGGTTGTTCAAATCCTGAGGAAAAACTTGCCTGGAGTCAGCTGTGAGACCTCCATTTACTTTTTGTTTACTCAGCTACAGGAAATATTTGTATTCACACTAAGGCAGACAGGCATTGGTGGTAAACAAATAGAAAAAGAACAAAGGACTGGGTTCTGTGACTGTGAAACTGTACTCAAATAAAGAGAACAAAAGCTCTAATAAAATAGCTACCCCTTAACCAGGGCTTATTCAACATAAAAGGCCACTGCTTCCTCCAGACATCAGTCCTGGGATGAGAGTTTGACACATATTTGGAGAGTAGAGCTTTACAGAAGTTGAGAGACTAACATTGACCTATACTATCCATAGTCTACAATTCTACAACGTGCAATTGCAAAGATGAATTACTTGTATTTGAAATTGAGGATACATAATCAGCAAATTTTTCTTATATCCACATGCTAAATGTTTGATTATACCAGGTAAAATCAGACAGCAATCTTTTGATAACTGAGTTTGCGACCTCTTTTGCCTTCATGCAAAATCCTGGACTAATCCCTAAGAGCACTTCTTGCTACTGCAAAGGCTCCAAACCTTTGGTAACATATTCAAGGCAAAACAGGGCACACAGAAACTGTGCCTTTATTTTGTGTTCCATCCAGGTCTGCTCAGGGACAGCTGAACACAACTGCCCTAAAGATGATTGCCAAAAATCACTAACTCACGTTTGACAGCCTAACTCCAGACTCCCATTCAGGGAGGGACTGGAAGCACAATCTCCATCAGTATCAACTTTCTCATCTTGTACCTTTTGGAGCTGACAGCTGTTTCCAGACTCCTCACAGCTTCCAAGTTAGGAGACAGCAGAAAAATCTCCATCCCCTCCCTGCATTCACAAGTGTCAAGTGGTGTTTGTAAAAATCTAGGGAAAATCTGCACACCTTTTCTTCGGTCATGAATATTTCTTCATCTTAGAAAAGGGATTTAGAAAACAGCATGTACTTATTAAGGAGTAAATGCATCATTTGTTCTGCACCTAAACATGAATAGTAATTTTTTAAACATTTGGATTCTTCAGAACGTAACACCATGCAGAAGTGAGGGCAATCTGCAGCCACCAGCACCCCTCCATTTGCAGAAGCTATCACAAGTAGCTGATGTCTCATTTCAGAAATCTGTGTCTCACTTTGACAAACCTGCTACACTGTCCTATCAGTTTCCACAGCGTGGTGAGAAAATTAATGAAGGAATATTATCAAGAAACTGCTCCTAACTGACAGCATCTTAGATTTCCAACTGCAAGATGAAACCAGTATTTTCCCCTGCCTTACCTATTCATTTGCCTGAGATATGGTGTACTGGATTAGGCCCAATCCAACAGTTTAAAAAGGGAAATTATTTTCAGAATTTAATGAGCTTAATACAGTGGATGAGAAAAAAAAAAATCTGTAGACAGAGATATTTCAGTGCATAAGCTCAAAAATACCTGAGATCATCAACAGTTCACTGGTTTACTGAAGCTGAAGTTCCTTCCATGCTGTTAAGACTAAATTTTTTCCATTATCACTTTTTAAGATGGCAGAGATTAAAATTCTCTTTTGCAGACTATGCATTTCTCTCTTTTCAATAAAAAAATCCCAGTGATTTATTATGTTACTCCCAAAATAACACAGCAAAATCACAAATATGCAATATATTCTATCTTATAGATCATTAATTTTCATGACATGTTCTAGGTGTACAGTTCTTTCCATCATTCATTCCTCCTTCAAGTAAAGAACACATCACTAATACATTAAGTCATACAACTGTTAATCTGTAATCTACTTGAAACCTACATATTTCGTTTATGAACCCAATCAGTCACCTCATATCTCTGACTTCAGCTTCTCACACGTTTTTGGAACACACCTTGAATCATCTATCACCTCACCAGTTTTACAGGTTTTACACAAATTAAAACCACTACTCAAGCTGGAAAAATGCCTTTCAGCTTTCTGCCACTATGTTTTAAATGATTATCAATGTGTGAATTGTTTTTTATATAAGATAGTTGGTAATGTCACAGGTTCATTAGGCTTTTCATCCAGAGACAAAGTTTTACTTTATAGCTTTAGAATGGCACCAATCAGTGTGTTGTCTGTTCCCTGAGGAATAATACCATTAAACACAGGAAGAGATAAGCATAATGTACCCAGTTAGCACATTTTGAATGGAGATTTGGTAAAGGGACTCGTGTCTCCTAGACAATTGTCACTGTCAGGTAAAACAGCCCAGATGAACAGGAGTCATCCAGTACAGCAAAACCTGCATCCAATCAATGGAACATCTGTAAGGGCGCTTACACACCCATCTTCACCAAGTTCAAGCAAGTAATTCAAAATCTTCCTGAATCTGAAATTTTGGTTTGAAATGTCTGTTTCTTCAGAAAAAAAAAAAAAAAAAATCCATTTGTGGATTTATCTCATTCAGACTCTTTAAGTGGAATGCTGCCCGTGACCAACACTTCAGAGTTCCCTAAACAATGGGTCTAAATGATACAATTTAAATGTAATCATAAACTCACTGTGTTTTCTGGTCATTCTTCAGACATCACCAGTTCAAACACCAAGAGAGATGCCAAACCAGCCCAGCCACAAGGACCTATGGTTGGAAAGTCTCAAATATTTTACCCCTGAGGCACATCCTGCCACTGGACAACAATCAGGAGCAGTTAGGCATGGGTCCTTCCCAGCTACCCCACAAAGCAGGGAAGTGAAGCAAAGGAAGATGTACCCATAATTGCATTCCTTGAATGAACCATGGGCAATCCTGAGCTGTTCTAAACCACATTCTGACATTCTCCATCTATCTCATGACTCACCAGCTAAGACAAATATTGTCAGGAACTATGTTCAACATCACATTTGTAGTAAAGAGACAGAATGAATTCCATAAATACTCTGTTGAATGTATGTATCACAGAGAGCTATTGTAATAATCTCTCTTTATTACACTGAAAACCACTGTGGATCAGACCACTGGTTTGGGCCACAATAACTACAGAAAACCACCACATGGTACAACTGGGATGTCAAATGCCAGTGACTATTTTTACATTGCACCAATGTCCAGCAGTACTACTCCCAGACCAAGGAATGATTATTTTCCAGGCCCAAATTAGATTTTCTAGTGCAGCCTCCTGAGGAAGCCCAAGCCCAGTGGGCATTCTCAGCTCTTTAACAGTGCCACAAGCCTGGTTCTCCCAGGTCAGGCCGAACAATCATTCCTGATACCCAACACCATCAAGATCAGGAATGGGATTCAGGGTCTCTCAACTGCTAACCTGGACTTGTCCAACAATCCTGATTTTTGAGAGAGAGACCAGGTTGCTTAAATAACTTCCTGTAGGAGTTCATAAGCCTTGAACGAGAGCCAGTGTATATGTGGCATTAAATTCTGTTGGCAATTATTCCAATTAATTTAAATTCATTTGTGGGAATTTTTAGTCAATTAAAAAACTGTGAAACTAGAATATGAAAATCTTAATATATTATATAAATGGAGGAATATTTCTAATGGAGTGAAACAGGTTTTTGAAATCTGAGTTCAAACTTGGGAAATATTAGTCCTTACTAACCGGACTAAATGTTTAAAATGTTTCTAAAACATTCTAAAAAACATTTTAAAATTATTTAAAAAAATATTTTAAAATGTTTAAAATACGTTACAGATGTCTAGAAAGGAAGGGTACCAAGTAGTGTATTGTCACCTGAGTTCCACAACACCTCTATAAATCTTGAAGCCCCCTCTCTCAATGAGTGAAGCATTTCCTCTCCCAGCAAAGCCCCACAGCTGTACCCTAAAGGCTGAAGGCACTAAGAGAAAGCAGCCAGGGCTGCTTGCAGCAGCTCCAACAGGCACAAGAAGAGGCAGTCAGTGCAGCTCCCTGCCCTGGCATCCTGCAGCCAGCCACAGCCAGGGCTGCCTCAAACACACTTTTTTATTTAGTCATGCAAGAGGCAAAGGGTGAAGAGAAGGGAGCAGGGGAGGGGAAAGCGTGTAAGTAATAGCAGGGGAAGATGAAATGCTGCCCCAGAAAAGACTGCTGACACTGCACTGAGTGCTGTTACTGTGCTAATAGATGATTAAAAATGATGGGGAAAAAGTCTGGAGCACATGGCAGGGAGAAGGTGCTTTCCTTTAATCTGTGAGGGCTCCTAGTGCTGTGCTCCAGGAAGCAGTGCTCAGGGCCATGACAAAGCCTTGCTTTCTGTGCCTGCTCGCTGCTGTCAGGGTGCTGGGGTCTGCTCCTGGCAGGGACCTCCCCCTTGACAGAAACAATTACTGAGGAGCAAAGCCTGGCAAAACAAGCAGTGCTGTGATTGATAATCTGGGCGCATTACAGCCCTTCGACAAAAGCCACGGTGCTTGAATTTGACAGCTGGCAATGCCTGATGAGAGCCAATTAGTGGATATATATTCACTTCAGCCAGAAGTTTCTTCTGTTTCTAGTCCAACAGCTTCCTGTACAGGAAGTGTACAGAGTGATTTCCCCCACTTCTGCCTGCTCACGTCCATGCCAGCTACACTGCCAGCACAGCTAAGAATATACTACAAGAACCACATATTTTGGCACCTTTGTGTATTAAAGCCAGAAACTGAAAAGCTGCAGTGACCCTCCAGACACTGCTGGTACAAGAACATGAAAAAAGGTGACTTTGCTTTGACTCTACAGACCATGCAGGTCATAGGTGTGGCTGAGACTGCACTGCATATGCAACAAGTCCACTGCAAGTGACAATACTCCTTGAAATGCTTCACTATTCCTTGGAAAATGTCTGGCAAGTACATTAATCTGTTTGTTCCTGCTTCAAATTGGTGAACCTGGCATTCAGAGAACACCAGAACTCAGAGTACCTTCTGTTCTGCCCAGCTCATGAAGAAACCTCAGACTCCTCTGCCTGTTCTTAACTTTGTTATCACAGAAATTTTCTTCCCCCACTTTTACATCTCTTTGCACTCTATGGGTACTCTGGTAAAGAGATCAATAAACAAAGATGGATGCAAGTGCCCTGCATCTCATCACTCGTTTCAAATATTAATTTTTCTTCCTCAGCGAAAAAGAAGCCACCACCACCACACTCAAACAACTTACATACACATTCCTAGACTCCCCAGGTTCCCTTCTGGTTTGAGAGATGCATCCCCTCACTGAACTCCCCACTGCTGGAACCTTTCAGAGAACAACAGGGCTTCTGTCACAAAACAGCACCACATTTAGCAATTACCTGCAGTGACTGGATCCATGTCACCTGAAGAAGGAATTCTCTTGCTAACAGGGTAATCACTCTCATCAGACATGGTTTCAAATCAGGGCAGCTAAGGTAAAGCAAAGACTAACTGCACGCCCTCACAATCTGTATTATTTCATCGGGCAGGGTGGTAACTAGAACTGCCAGAAGTGTGGTCATGCTGATACAGCTCCACAGCAGCAAGAGCAAAACATTTGCCTGTCACTCTCCTTTGACCTGTTTTACATTCTCCTGTTATAAACAGAAATGACTCCAGCCAGCAGAACTTCAGCTTGGAAAAGTTCACAGCAGAGGAGTGTCAGGTGTCAGTGTGCAGGGTTTCCAGGGAAACAAGTAACAGTGGAAAAATATAATTTTTGGGGTGAGAAGCTACTCTGGAATCTACAATTTTTTCCTTTTTCTCATGATCCCATGAACCACATTTACTTGGGAAATCAGTCTTTGCAGTAACTTGGCCTCATAAAGAAAGCCAGTCAAAATCTTACAGGAAAGAGGCACAAAGTAGCACAGAAAAAGCAGCTTTGGTACTTGCTTGCTTAGATTAAATGTATATTCAATATTGCCCAAATACTGCTATTACCGGTCAATTATTAGTTATTTGACCATTGCCAAATAATTCCTCTCCATTTGTGAGAATGTTAAATAACAGCCCCTCAGATTCATGATGGCCCACAGAGGAAGACACAGTCTTGAAGAGGATATAGAAGCAGAAGGGAACAACAGGTATTAAAGACAGGTATTAAAGCTTCCTCTGGATGGCAAGGCTGACTACAAAAGCCACACTTACAATAGCATGGGGCTTCCTATCTCCCTTTATTAAAATAGAAAGGAGCTCTCTTTGAGTGAACAGCAAGACTGTCTACAGCAAGAACATGACAGGTAGTAGATTTTTTTTTTATGCCCCAATAGAAAAAAATAGTAATGAGCTTAAAGTGCAGTAAGGGACATTACATATAATGATAAGCAGAGATAGAGTATAAAAAAGGCTTCCCAGGACTGAAGGTTTCCTTCACTTAAAGTCTTTAAGAACAGACTCCAGGTCTAACTGGATGAACCAACTCAGTTGCAGAGAGCTCTCTCCTGAGGCCACACTATTCACTATTTCTCATTAATAGTTTGCATGGCCAAGGAAAATGTATGTTTATGAAATACATGGAGCAAGTTTAAGCTGGGTGGTTCTCTGAGGATGCTGAAGTACAGAATGAAAACTCAACATGTTCTTAAAAGACTGAGGAACTGATCTGAAAATAACTTTTATTTAGGCACAGGCAGCATAATAGAACATATGCAGTATTAATCTAACCTGATTTCAAATGAAAATGTTGAGATCCTGTCATCAGTAACACTGAGCCAAGCTTGTTCCTGGTCACTTCTGCTATAATAATAATAATGAAACATTATATAATAATACAAGTGAATATGGCTATTTACAAACAATCAATTTGAATAATACTCCAAGCTGTCAGAAGACACTAATACTGTTCAGAGCCTCCTAAAAATTTTAACACTATTACTTCACATTTCCGGCATGGCAGTGACAGACATGCCGGTCAAGTCAGGCACCCACTCTGCCACACACTGTACAAAACCAGAAAATGACAGTCCTTGCTACAAACAGCTCCTAGCAGAAAATCCCAGCTGTTTCAGACTCAAAGCCCACAGACAGGAAAACCTCAGCCCCTTCAGATACGCCTTCCCTTCACCACTCAGAACTGTGGAGGGGTGCTTTGCTCTGTTACAATGAATAGAAGCTGATATTAAAACTCAGCTTGACAGGGAAGGGGGAAAATGGCAAGCAGGCTATTTCCTAACAGCTGAGCAGTGGCTGTGCTCCATCCTCCAAGCAGCCCAAGCTCCCTGGGTCCCTGTGAGCCCTGTGTGACCCAGCAGGGCCCTCCCCATGCCACATCTGGACCTGCTTACACAACTGCAGCTCGCTGCTCTTGCAACAGCCCAAGCAGCAGCCTCTGTGAGCTCCCCATGGAGACACAGTGCCCTGGGAGGAATAAATTGGGACCACATTCACTGTGACCCTCACCCTGCAATGGCCCTGCCAGTCTGATGATAGAGGAAATCCCTCATCCAAACTGACAACCAATATGAAACAGGCAGCTGCATTTACTGGGGAGCCTGCTCAATGCCGAGCGCCTCATTAGGAAATGGGCTCTTATATTGAGGCACATTCCTGCAATTCAGAGCCTAGAAACTAAATTAAAACAACATTGATGCCATATCCTCTTTCCAAAATGCTTCTCTTCATCCAAACTTTAATGCACATACTCAGAGAAATTAAAGGACAGAAATGTCTTTGGCAGGACTCCTTCCCTCTTGTGCAGCAGTACCCTTGCTGGGTGAGCCACCAGGAACGGGACAGTGCTGGGAAAGGAGAGAGCACAAGGAAAGACAGCAGAGCCCTCCAGATCCTGGAGACCTTTCCCTGGATGAACCTATGTGTCCTCACTGATATTTTTAAATAAATAAAAATCACAGGACATCGTTGGAAGGAGCTCTTGCTTTGTGAGTGTTGTACCTTTCCACACTCTAAGGCCAATTAACAGCAAGTCAGGGAACGGCAACCAGCACAAGCAAGGAAAAGTCCCGATCCAAATCCTGTTCCACAGCTTGGATCCATTCACACTGACTATCGCAGCACAGTCAGGGAACTGCTCTCCTCAGCCCTCTGTGAGCAGCTCTTCCCAGCCCAGCGAGGTTCAGCAGTGCTGGTAGCACAGCAAGCACAGCTCTTGCCACAGAGCACCCTTCCCACATTGCTCAGCATTTCTGTGTGGAACAGCAAGCTCTGACTCAGCTGTGTCTGACCACCAGCTGAGAGCTGCTTTCCCACCACACAGTCCAAGCACTTCCTAGGAATGGGATGGACTGAAACAACAAACACTTATCAGGGAGCTCAACGGCTCTGAAACACCAATGACTGAGGTCAGGATCCCAGCTCTGAATCTGAAGGGCTGAATAAACTTTTCGGGCTCCACAACTGCTTTCCAAAGTCTTCCAGAATATCTTGACTTGTGGCATCACCTGCCTTCCTTGAACAGCTGTGTTCAATACATCTGCAAGTCTGAAAGACTTTCCATTCACTATTTCTACTGTGCTTAAGAATTACAGCTAAACTTTTAGGAAGTTCCTGAAAGGTGACACGGCTCTGTGGAGCTGGCAAACACAGATGGACCCTTGCTGTCAAGAGGCAGAAAATGGCCCATGTAGAGAAGCCTTAAACTGAGGAAGCAGCAGAGTTGTTTTGTTGGAAAATATGAGGCTGGTGACCTGGAACAACTGAAGAGGAGTGCAAGGGCCAAGTACACAGAATATTTGCAAAGCATGTAGAAAAATGAGATTCCCCTTGACTACATCAGTAATAAGGATCCTGTAAAATCTCACAGCCATCTCTCCTGACCCATCTCCTATTTCTGGAGCTGTCAAAGTTGGTGTGATTTGAATTTATTCAGAAAGAGTACATACCAAAAGTACTGGCACTGAAAAAAAAAGGAATTTTAGATTCTCTGCAACTCATAGAGGTGGTGAGTAATACTCCCTATAATAAGCAATGAGGAGTTTTTCTATCAATGTGTTGAAAGCTGCACACAAAAAACCAGATACAAGATGATGCATCCTTGAAACACAGGACAGAATTTAGGGAGGATGTGTCCAATCGCTCTTTGGTCACATAAATATTTCTCAGGTGTGCTTTAAATACAGATTATATTGTTTATATGTAAACATTTATTCTGCTTTGGGGACTGTGGATGTACTGAAGAATACCTGTGATTTTTTACGTACACTACACATAAAACTTTCATTTATACTACTCATAGCAGAGATGTGTTGAGGAGATTACTTTCTGCTTTCTCTGTTATTTTTAAGATTAAAATCTTAAACAATCTTAAACAGTGACAAGTCTTTATAGCTGATGGCAGTTTTGGAACCAGAATCTTCAAAGGCATTTCAACGAATGAGTCCAACAAATTATTTGAAAAAGGACTGTTGCTCCAATCTCACATCATAACTGGTCTCACTACACACCAAGAACAATTTCAAATTAATCTCCTTTGCAATTTTTGTTTATTTGGGAAATGAAGTATCCCCCACACACAGAGAAAAGCACTTAGAACTGGCATCCTTAAGGTAAATGGCCTCGTCTTTTCAGGAAGAGCTTATGATACTGTAAGACTTACAAGACTGAAAGATAATGATAGGAACCACAACGTTTTAAGAAATTATTTACCTAAAACCTAAATCACTACAGATAAGCACAATGTTAATATGTTCATTAAGTATACACAAATTTTCAGCAGAAAAAACTCACTACAAAATACTACAGATTTCTCCAGTTACTCATAAAAGATAATCAGAAGGAAACTGGGAAGGTCAAGGGGCATGAAAGTCCCTTGAATTTAAGCATAGGACAACAAGAACTAAGAAGAAGTGTTAATTTCTCTTGGAGTGAGTGGTACCATAAATTACAGCTGCTGCATCAACAATTACACAAACAAAACAAGTACCTGACATTGCTGTGAGCACTTCTGACTGGTTTAGCAGATCCCCTGGCTGACCAGTGACAGATATGACAACTGTTGCCCAAAAGTAAGTAACATAAGACTGTAATCTATACTTCTTGCTCATTCTGAAGCTGGTACATAAAACCCCCAAAATACTGTTCTTAAATTAAACCATAAATAATTATCTTAAACAACATGGCAAATAACCTGCCTGTGTTTGCTAAGGAAGAAGCACAGAAATCCCTTATCCCAGTGCCCTGTTTTTGTCTTACATTCTCTGACAGCAACAGAAATCATCTGGCTGGCAGATGAAATGTTGCACATAAAACTTTATGAAGATGGAAATGGTGGCACTGAAGAGGTTGATACTGGATTGGCAGCAGCATTTGTGCTATTACGAGGAATGTGGCAAGGGAATAACTCAGGAAAACCCACCAGAAGTGCTGAAGAGAAAAATCTGCACAGATTTTTTCAGATCCTAAATCTCTTACTGCCAGGGATGCCTTTTGCTTCCTCTGTGTTTTACTGGCAATGTACTTTTCACGTTGCATTCAGTACTGAAACATAATATCAAATGCTTGAACAGAAACACATTTTTCTAATTGTTATGCCAACATAGAAAGATCTTAGAAATGGGAGAGGCCAGAAATAGGAAGGGACCAATCTCCTCACAATCATGAGACCTCCCAGTGTTTTCTAGAAGCTGGCACATGATGCTCCTGCTGCAAACAGAAATCACAAGAGAGATTGTGCGATTCAACATTCATATCTGAGCTCTACAGCTAGGAGAAGTTTCTTCCAAAGAGGCTTCTTCCCCAACAAAGCAAACACAAATCCCCAAGAGAAGCATCACTACTTTTCCCTGAATCTGTGACTATTTGTGCCTGTAGAGGATAATAACCAGCATCCTCTTCATTGCCAGCTTCCTACACATCCCATCACACATTTACTACTCAGGCAGTGCCACAAAGAAACTTCCCTCAGTGCTGAGTCCAGCAGTTTGAAATCGTTATTTATGCACTTTCTGTTCTAACATACGACAGGGTTATACATTATTAGTTCCATAAATCAAGATAATAATCCCGCACCAGATCATTAACTGGATTTTTCCTAGCCCTGCTGCACCCACCTGCTGCTTGAGCTGTTGCACAAGACGGTCTTTCTCTCGTTTCAGAGCAGCCACTTCATCCTGAGTCTTCTTCTTAGAGGACGAAAGCTCTAGCAGAGCAATATTGGCATCTTTTTCACTAATGGCAGCAAGAAGGGCTTCTTGTCTGAAAAACACCCAAACAAATTCCATTATTATCCTGCAAAAGTTAAAATCCTCTACAAAGATTTGAACATGCCAACAATGCTGTACCAGCATGCAACTGTGAAAAGCAGTAATAAATATTTTAGTCTAGGCTACCTGTCTATTGTGGGAACAGGAAGTCAAGACCCACACACCTCCCCCTAAACAACTGTGCTGGTACCAAATTGCAGTTTACAGGCTAAGAAAAACACATTATGTTCTTCCTCTGCATTCACCTTCTCAGTTCTTAATAACTACCATTCATTATTACTTTGGCTGAACATTTCCCCATACACTTTCCCTGCAGCAGAAAACTCTTACAAATAGAATTCAGAAACATTTTATACACACTGGGAAGAAAGGAGACAAAGATAATCACCCTAACTGTGAAACGGTAGCTCTCCAAGGAAATCAAAGGACTGATGATGTTATGGACCTTTTTAGTCCTTCAACCTTAATTCTCATCTTTAGCTGGTGATGTGCAACAGGATCTCAAAGAAAACCTTGGCCTTATTGTAGTGTTGGCTTGTCTCACTTCTCATCACCTTGCAAAGAAGGAATGCAATGAGGTCCTAAACGTGTGGTGGTGGGAAAGATGGCATCGTGCAGGAGTGATGATGAAAGACAAACCAAATAGTCCACATTTCTTATCTACATTTCATCTAAAAATGAAGTTGCAAATGCACTTAAAGTTTTGCTGCAGCACTCAATATCAAGAAGGTTAGTGTCAGGATCCCAATTGAAGCCACTTCTTCAAGAATGTGAAAAATCATGGATTTCAAGAGGAAAAGGTGATTTTCCACAGACAAAACTGTTCACCATCTGACAGGACAGTGGACTTACACAGCAGACTTTCTGTGGGTGGAATTTCTCTCTGGGTTTACACAGGTGTTTCTTGTACAGTCCAAGAGAGTTAGCTTGCTTTAACTGAACTACCAGCATATCAAAAATCTCACAGATCCAGTGTAGAGAGTACTTGGATCCTGCCTAGATCATATCTAGAAAAACATTACTGCCTCCCTTTCAAAATGTAATACCATAAAGTAAAGCAATTTTTTTAGATACTTTAGGATAATCATAAAGTATTACAAATACATTTGTGCTATGAAGAAATACAAATAGTCTCGTGACTTAATGGAGGCAAAGAGTAGAAGAAAGGAAAAAGTGCACATCAAATTCCCAGATGTAGTGTCAAGATTGGAGGTGTGGGAACGATGGATAATGGGCATGTTATTATTGCCATTTTGTTTCTGCTGCTTTTGCTTTATGGAAAAGTATCCAATTTTGGATGTCTGCCTGAAACATGAAAAATACCAATAGGGTGAAATGACAGAACATGATCCATGACCTCTGCTTTTTTCCAGCTATCGGTATCCTGGGAAAGACAGGCTGGCTTGGAGCTCTGGTCATTTTCACTTTCTTTAGAGTAATCTGTTTTGATTATAAAGAAACACTTATTCTTTTAATAGTAAGCCCACAATCCTCGCTGATGATTCAGGAGCAGAGCCAAGAATATCTCCGTAACTCTATCTCTGGAGCCATTACTCTGGTATGGAAATTGGGGTGCCTCAAATAGCATGGAAGCCATAGACACCTTCTGCAATCAGATCCTTTGTTGCCCATCTCTGCTTCTTAAGTGAAAACCCCAAGGCCAGGAAAATGAGATATGGATAGCAGTCTATTACTTTTTTTTATTTTTTCCCGAAATATCTCTGCCACCATGTCTTGGAAAAGAACTTCCTACTGGCCAAAAGTTCAGTGCTGTGCTGCAAGGTGAGGGTGCTGGGCAAGAAGCAGGGTGAAAGCCACTGTGGCTTTCTCACTGTTTTCAGGAACTGAAACAAGGTGAATTTTGAACAAAAGTAAGAAAAATATTCTGTGAAAAGTGCATTGTAGCTGCATTTTTTACTTTAGCAAGCTAAAAATAAACTGCTCCGCGTGGGGGAAGTGCAGGTGTCACTGCCAGCTCTGCTAGAAGGGACATGTCTGTAGTGGCAAGCCATTGTTCTCAGCAGAGCTTTTACTGCCAGATGATGCCAAGACCATAAAAAGGACATACTACCAAGCAAAAGAGAAGGTTGCTGACTGAAGAGCACTCCAAAAGTGACTTATTTCCCTTCCTGAGAGCTTTCTCCCCAGGGAGGCCAGAGGAACATGCTGTGAGTCAGCTGATGTGGCAAGAAGGAGAAAATGGGCTGCTGTGTGGATGGTGGTGGCAGCAGGTGAACAAACCAATCCATCAGGAGTGCTGCAGTCAGTCCTGGAGGCTCAGGCACTGCTACAGGCTTTTCTTCAGCAAAATGTTTCTCCTCAGTTCACAACAGTGGAGGTCCTGAAACGTCCCCATACACAGGCAAAGCGTGCTGCACAAGCCAAGGATGCTGAGCTCTTCACGTGCTGGCTAGGGCCAGAGTCACTGAAGTTAATTCACGTACCTCAGATGCTGGCACCAGTGCAGCTGTGCCAGCATCAGGTCAGCAGGGGCAAACTGCCCATTTATCTCTCCACTGGTGCAGATTCTGCAGCCTGAGCTGTACAGTGGCTCACAAGAGGCAAGCAGACTCTGTAACAGACTGAATACTACAAAAGGAAACCTGAAATGGCAACAGCGTAGAAAAATCTACTGAAAACAGGTTCAAGTTTTACTCCAAATTGGACAAAAATGGGAGATTATTTTTTCCTTCTATTTATGCTGAAGCCTTTCACTGAATGTGGATCATGATCAATACAGACCGGAGTGTTATCAAGACCAGTAGGTTTAATTCTTAAGAGACAATGGTGGATATAATCTCAAGATCAATACCAACATTATTTTCTGTGTTTGCATTCTTCAAAAAATAATGCAAAGAAAGATGGGCTTGCCTTTTCAAAGTAGATGACTACAGAATAGAACAATGACTCCAGGCCAGTAGAGCATAGAGATTTGACAACACACCCAAAAAACAATGCATGCAAATGCATGTCTCCGTCAACTCCTGACTAGAGAAGTCTGATTTGAGGAAGATAACTGGGCAATAGTGTACTGTGACACTACTACTAATCACTAATGCAAATAAAATCAAGCTGTCTTCAAATGGGTTTCTATGGCACTTGGTTTCAGAAGGCTACATAATTCCTTCACAGCCCTTTCCTATTAAAGGAGAAGAATGCTTTTGGTAAAACACAAGAGGGGGTGAACTTTAAAAAGCAGTTTTGTAGTTTGCAGTACTGTTCCCAGGGTCATAGCCCCAGAATATTTATCAGCTGTATAATTAGAAAGAATAACAGGCTGTAAACAGTGCTGAATTAATGATGCTTCAAAACATGAAAACTATACATATTCATTAAAAGAATATGTTTACATAAGGGAGAACACTTATTCCATATAGAAATGTTATAACTATATTGTTCTACAAAATTTCATTTCAAATTCTGAACTTTCTTCCTATCTGCTATTTTGGAAAGTGTGTATGGGATAATATGAAAGCAATACTGGCATCAGCAGCAGCTTTGATTTTAGTGTCACGGAAGAACTGGGATAATTTCATCAGCCCTAGCTGCATTATAGTGATCTAATCTGTTTTCCTTCTGGCTGCCATTAAACTAAGTATTTAAAAGTCTGACACAAATTTGAAGAGCTCAGGTAGCTACAAGCTCATAACAATCCAGTCAGTTCCTTCAGCAGAGACTGCTGCACTTCCATGAGGGATGATTGAGCCTTTCAATCTTGGCATTTGAAGATGAAGTGTAATTATGGCAGGTGTGCCTTTGGTACACAAGGAAGATTCTCCTGTTTCATGACCTGGTTACTCATGGTGAGGGCATCAATCACCACAGAGCTGCCACTCGGACAGGACCTGTTTGGGTTGTCTGATTTTTGTCCACTGCATTTACTTCATGCCTACAGAAAATGCTGCTAAAAGCTTTTAATGCTTTCCATCAGAGACATTTGTCAGACTTACCCTGGTGAATCACCATCACAATAAGAACAGTATGATTTGCATATGAATTAAAAACCCTCCCACGATGTGACAGCAACAGAAGGAACTTGTAGGCAGAGAGACTGGGATACAGTACTGGAGTGTTACAAAAGCTAGACAGAGAGGCAACAGCTTGGAGCATAAAACCATTGGGACATGGCATTCACTGATTTCATGAGTTTAGCAGAATGATGGGGTTTGGGTGGGTCACACTCAATAAACTCTTAAAAAGTAATTAGGAGTACAACACACCAAGCCACTGATTCAATGGGCCACATGCCCTGGCCCCAACATCGTCCTTTTCATTAAACTGTGTCTACCACTTCTGCAGTAGTTCTGAACTCCACATTCCTTCCTACTTCTTTTTTTGCTGGTTATAGAACATCTTCAGAACATTAAGAAAAACTGACTTGCAGTACCTCAAAGGGAGGAGACAGTCCTTGCAGAGCTCTGGGTATCAGGATTTGGTTCTTAAAAGTAACCTTGAAAAAGGCAATTATACCAGTGAATGACATTTCATGATGCTAACAGACGAGTAACTCACTTAATATGCAAGCTGCCAAATTCTGCACTGGCTGCAATTTCTGCAGCATTTAAGATGTAGCTCGAAGTATCCCAAAGTGAGCAAACTTTTATCCAAAAGAAACAGTAGCTACCTCTTACTGCAAGAGAGTGGGAAAAAAATTTAACTTGGCAATAGGTACTACCTGCTTTTTTTAATTACAGCTGGGAATAATCAAAGCTCAGGCTGCAAATTAATTTCCACAGCACTGCCTTAAACCTACAGTCAAAAGGGATAACACCACACTCCTTCCATTCCAGTGCTTGTTTCCTGAATCAGCACTTCACCTTTGCCTGGCCTGGCTGGCACATCAGCAGCCTTTCTAATCTCTGCTCTGTGCTCTTACAGTTACAAAAACAAATTGAGAATTTAAGCAAACCAAATGAGATAAAAACGAGAGGCTTTTGTCATCAGCAAATTGAAGCTTTCTGAATGTACACCTTTACACTGGTCTCTTCAATGTCACTGCATACATGTGACCACAACTGGAAAACAAGATAAAAATACAAACCCTTGGTGAATACAGTTGTGTGTGGTCACAAAAGTGATGTCTCTTTAATCTTCCATTAAAAGAATGGTGTGATAATAATCAATGTGAATTCCATGGCACAAGAAGCATTACCACTTGTACTGCCCTTCTTTAAAAAGAAAATACTGATAATATATTTAGACTTTCCTACACATATTTTCTCTAACATCCCCATTGTCTAGAATCACAGAACTCCTTACTAGGATTGATAAGCAATGCTTTTAGAAGTCCTTTGCCTCAACACGTTTGATAAAGTCACAAGTAGTCCTGTAAATATTTTACATTACCTTTCCCATCAATGTTTTAGCCCTTCTTGTATTTAAGCTTTCCATCTTTATTTTATCACTTTGGCATCAGAGGTAAAAATTGGCAATTCCTAGTCCTGCTCCTGTCTTAGCTCTGACCTCTCAGAATTGCAGTGCAGCCTTAGACTGTGTCTGCCAGCATATCTAGAAAAAAAAATCTAACACTTTCACAGAGACCTTTCAAACCCACTGCTAATTTCCTGAACTATTTTTATTGATGCATACCTCAGTGAGAACCTGGCTGCTGCGTATCACAGCTGCTAAACTGATAGTCCATGAGCCTGACCCAGGTGCCTGTGATGAGGAAGCTCCCCAAGACAGCACATTTCAGAGGGAGCCTTCAATCCTGGCACCCAAGGCTATGGAAGATCTGTCCCTGTGAAGGGTAGAATTTTTTTTCAAGACAGCCTTCCTTGCTTTAGCAGCCCTCAGTGCAGACTCTGGATGGAGACAGCAGTACTTACAGGGCTCCCGAGCTCCCCAGAGCTGGCCTTTCGGAGAAGGAAGTCCTGAAACGGGAATTCTTTCTTCCTCTGCAGTTTAACAGCAGTGCAGACAGAGCACAAACTCAGTTTTCATCCAGGCAACAGAGGCCACCAGAATACATCCACCAGATTTTGAAAACTGACTTTATAAGGAAGACAGCTCCAACTGCTTTTCCTGGGACATGGTCAAGTACAGGTCGAGCTTTAGCTTAGCAAATGGTTTCACAATCCGCTTCAGCTGACACAAGAGGCTCTTGTGGCAAGAGATGGTTCTGCCCTCCCATTTCCAGGTTCCTGCCTCTCCCTGGTGCCAGCAGCACTGGCTGTGCATCCCTGCAGCCTGAGGAGCCAGTGAAAGCCTGAATAAACACCAGAACCCAGATCCGACCACAGGTTCCTGATCCCTCATTGTCACAGCTCTCCTGATGCTGTGACAGTGTCAAACCCTTCACTGCCACAGCCAGCACTGCCAAAGAATGGAAAATGAATCATGGAAATCACACTGATTATAACATATCAAACAACCACAACGACTACAGCAAAAACAATTGTCTTGATGGCTTTGTGAATGTGGCCTGGGATGAAAGACGGGAGAAAGAAATTTCAGCTTTATCAGTCAAACTTTGACAGCAATACTGTGGCTTCTGATCACATGAAAAACTCTACTCATAATTTATAACACGATAGTTTTAAGAAAATTACCCAGTTTTTATACTCAAATCCAACAGATAGAGCATCTACGTCCTTGCTAAATGACTCCCATGTTATTTCTGGTTAGTATCATGTATCTCACTTCTGCAGCTGTCTCCCTGCTTCCTCTACATGAACCTCCTGTGCTCCTCTGTCCAGTTTACTTGCTACCTCGTAGTGTTCTCTTATCAGTCTATTACTTAAAAATTGAAAAATTCACTTTTCTAGCACGGTTTTTTTATTTATTTGAATATAGGTTTTATCAATTTGTGATCATTACAGCTGAAGCCAGTTTTGGTGATGATTTCCTCTTTAGAGTCATCACCACTTACTACAATCCTGAAGTCTCACACCCATTACATCTTGGTGATCTAGTCATTATTATGTTAACAAGTCTGGCAGCTTCTCTGATTTGTATCCAATAAATAGATATATCCTACAAAAACACATTTCTCCATTATTACTTACATTTATACATGACATTATACCTAAAATCCATAGCAGGATACCATCCACTCTCTTTCTGTAACTTTTATAATCCTTACATTATTTTGACTCAAAGTAATACTATAATTTATACTCTTTTTTTATTTCCTCAAAACCTGCAGTATAATTAATACACAACACCATTATTTTCATTTTTAGCTTTCCTGAACAACTCGTACCCGCATTCCAGCTCTGAATATTAGTGTACTTCTCACTAATTGCTGTTATCCCTGTGACATCCAGTTTCATGTTACATTCCAGATGTGTAGAGCTACTTCATTTTGTTGGTCTTTTACAAACATCTAAACACTGCCACAGGTACCACTTCAACAGATTTTCTTGTTGGAGCTATGGATTGCTTTCATTCTTTATTGTCTGTCGGACTACCAACCTGGACGTGCCTCACCTAACTTCCTACTCCTTCTCTGAGGGTTCTTTTGTACTTTTGTTCAAGTTTCTCTTTCAGAACTACTTTGTCTGATTTCTAAAAAGAAATATTTTCTTCAAGGTCAGACCTTTTTATATTAATTCTGCAAGGGATGGATTTGGGCTTTGGTGGTATTAACAACAGCAGCACTAAAGCTGGTCTCTATTCCATCCTAAGCATAACTATACCTGTATTTCAGTCTTCTCTGCTTGCTGCTGCTGCCCAGGAGAGGAATTCAAAAAGAAGCACAAGAAATGCCAAGTGTCTGGGTAAGGACAGGAATAGCAGCATTAGAGGAGAAAGAGGCTGGAAGAAGTTTCATTAAACACTGAGGCATCACTTTGCCTCCTGCTCCTGGTGGCTCCAATGACTGCTGCTTAAGTAGTGCCAAAAAAAAGTGTTTCTAAGCAAGCAGGAGTTGTTGAAAGGGTTGAGGACAGAAATGGAGCAGGTGTCAGGGGCTATGGATAAAATTTGGATATATTTAGTTCCGTAATTGCAGCAGAAGGGGCCTGAGAGGTTTCATTTAATTTCCTTTTTCAGATCTGGGTCTGAAAGCAGGTGTAGCTCCTTGCAGTCCCTGAGTGCAGGAGGTTTGTTTGAATGGGCACTACAGCACTTTCTCATGAGTTCTGAAGATAACTTTCCGGATGCTTGAAGCAACTGGCATTCTACAGCAACCAGGGAGCATCTCACCACCTTCCCTGCTGCTCTCACCTCTCTCCAGTGCCTGCTCTCCACGAGATGAAACCAGAGCTGCATGCAGTAAACAGTTTAAGAGACTGAGCATGTGTACTCTGCTCCAGAACAAGCGCTGTTAAGCCTGATCTAAACCATGCAAACAGACCTTTGACAACCCTTTATCAGATCCCTGCTAAGCACAGTCATGATACACTCCTATGCAAAGCCTTTTTCATGTACAGATCTAAAGAGTTTTATTGGAATAAAGGGAAGCTCAACCATCTCAAAGTAAGCTGTTACTGCCTGATTTGGAATGAGGCACAAGGCAGGTGAAGCTTAAGCAGCACACAGAAAGTGAGAGAGCAGGCCATTCATACCAAGAGTTGGAAAAATCTCAATTTAGCACATTCTAGCAACCAACACCTTTTCAAGTAAACAAATCTGAAGCTGTGTTTATGCTGCGGTTTAAACAACAATCCCACCCAAACTGCCTTATTGAAGAAGCATGGTCACAGCTAAAATTTACAGATGTAACTCTTAGCATCTTAGAAAAAATAATAAACCTCCAATTTTGAGGCTATGAAATAGAAGAAACAGAATTTAACCAGCTTGTATCACACAAGAAACTGACTCTCATGAAAACCTGTCTATACTATAGATAAACAAAAGTTCTCCTACCTTCTTCTGCATAACATCTTGCTTATTTTGGTAAAGATGACCTTTAATTAGTTGTACAATTGTTAAGAATTATCATTTGATATCTACTTACTTATTAAGATACATGGCAAGGTTAATTTCTCACAAAAAAAATCTTGTTGAATTTGAAGATGCTTAAATTCTACCAACTTTATAAAAAAGAGAAAGTAAATTAAAAAATAAAGGGGCAGAAAATAATTGCAAGGCAGGGTGAAGGTGTGTGACGTGGAAAACTTTTAATCCTGAAACTATCCCTAAGAAATAGCTGTTTTGGACATCAATAAAAACTCTGAGCATTTTCTAAAGAGTACAGACTAATGAATTTACAGGAAAATATCAGGATGCTTCACATAAAAAAAATATTACAAAAGACCAGCACCAGAAGAAAGTGCTAGATTTTAAAACTAACAACTGCCAAATGCAAAACATGTAAAGAAACAGCGTCAATTGGAATGGAAACATGTCTAAGTGGAGCTGAGAGAAGCTACTCTTCACTCCTGTCATTCCACCAAAAGCACATCACTTACCTACCCCCGGCAATGCAAAAGCTACCATTTCCTAAAGAACACACCTGGTAACATCTGTAAAACAGGGACATTCTGAGCTGAAAATGGTCAGGTCTCATTCTTTGTGTTGTTTATTGCTAGCTGAAAGGAAAAAGGGGATTACCAAAATGTTGCACACTTCAAGGTGCCTTATTTCTGCTAGGAGCACCACTGCTGCATGGAGATTTTTCATTTCTTCACACAGGAAACTACAAGGAAACACCTGAGCAGCAAGAGGATTCCCCAGCAGACACATGGCAGAGTGGGCAAGACAAGTGGAAGTGGCAGCCCCGAGCAGAGCTGCCTCTCTGGATTTCTGGCAGGCTCCCAGTTGAAGCTCATCTGGCTGGGAGCACCATGCTCGCATTTTTGCCATTCCTGCTGCGGTATGGCGTGAATAAATCACAGGGCTGAGGTCAGAACAGCCAGCCCATAAAGTGATTCATGGGCCCAGCAGCGCATTCCCCCAGGACTATGTACTTTATTACAGTAAACCTCAGAACAAGATACAATTTCCTGTCTCAAGGAGCAGCCTTTAAATCAGGACACCTGGACAGCCCTGCAGCGCTTACAGAACAATGGGGCTGAGCCTCTCCTGGCTGGCCCTGCTGCCTTCACCCAAGCAGCACCTTCAGAGAGCCTCCTCCTGCTGCACGTCACTGTGGGGACACCACCGTGCAGGCAACACCCTGATATCATCCTATTCTTCAGCCACAGCTCCCCACCCAAGAAATAAATACTCTCCACATGTTGTTTTTTCACTCCACTTTAGCTTTTAGGTCTCCTCTGCACTGTCAAGATTTGACTCAAAACGTTAAGGCAACAGAGGAACTGAAAGGGAAATCATTGGTTTCTCTGTTTGCAGGCAGATCCTGCACTGGAAGTGTTTTCTTCTTTGCAAGCTGAAGAATCTAACAAGCAACTTAGGTTGCAATATGGATGTTCTCACTGTGATCAAGGGCTGTGATCTGAGTTCTGGGTTTGGCATCTGGAAAGAAACAGAGGTGGTGACAGAGATGACGGTATTGTTAGACTCCTGAGAAGCCTCCCTCCCAGAGAAGAGTAATGTTGCTCTTACACCACAGCTTACGTTTCCAGGAGAAGGAAAAGAGAACTCATTTGAAGCAACAAAGCAAAGCAGTGGGTATTTTCCATTCTCAATATGCTGTGGAGCTTCACTTCCCTAAACATTCCAAGCACACAGACCCTGCAGGCTGCAGAGGAGCAAGCTGCCATGGCTGGCTTGTATTCCAGCTGTCCCGTGGGCTGGCTGCACTTCTGCTGCTCTCCTTGGAAGCAACAGGATGCTCCTCAAATGGGAGCTTCCCATGTTCACACAGAACAGGACAGAAGAAAAACTTGCTTTGTCTCCTTCAGATCCACAGTGGATCACCAAAACCACAGCTGAACTTGGGTGTATTTTGTTTCAGTGTGCATCATTCATTATTAGGAAAAGAGAAGGGAAGCTTCCCTTCGAGCATTTAAAGGCAAGATTTTCCTGCAGCTTTGATGACATTAAGTCATTCCGTACAACCACTGCAAACAGTGGAAAAAAATCCTGGTAATTTTTACTCTTCAAAGTTCTTTTGGATCTTAAAACTACATCCATAACAAGGTAACATGTCCCTGGGAAGCTGCTTCATGGAAAACAGACAAACCTGAAAGATGTTCAGGACAAAAACATAAGAAAAAGTGATAGAGCAGAGGAAGTTTTGGGAAAATTTAGATGAGAATTCATCAAATACTGTAAGTTAAGAATGCTATTGAACCCGTCAAACTAAAAATAACTAGGTAAGGAAAGAGGAGAAGGACAGGATTGATAAAACAGATGTAGACAGCAATAAACCCATCTGATTTATCCAAGACTGAACCTCTTGAAGCTATTTGTTTCACAATTACTTTTCCTACAAGTGAAAACAGTCATGTGGAAAATAACTTCTGCCATCTGCTCATTTTATTTTGTTTTATGCTACTTAAAGGATCTCCTTGACTTCTGTGGATTGTTTCAGAGCTTACAGTAGGCAGAATGAAGGCTTATTGATTTTACCCAGTCTGCTTTCCTGTACAGAATAAATTTTTACATCATACCCAGTTGCTCCCAATCATTTATTCTGGGGGGCTTAGGAAAAGGACATGCACTTGGGACAGAAAGCCATGAGGAACTGGCTGCTGTCCTTGGGAGCTGGTCCCAGTGGTTAATAATTTTCACTGTCACAGTCTTATGTTGTTCTATTTCCAACCCTTCTGTTCTCAGTTCCTGGATAATGATCCTTGTTTTGACTGTCTCTGCTTGAATAAAGCGTTTTAATATTACTATTATTTGATTTTCTAGATATTAGGACTATATAGAGTCTTGTGAAAACTATATCAACTATCCTATAAAACAGAACTAAAATCTTCTTTCTATTCATACTCATTAATCCTATTTTTATGCAACCAAAGTCCTTCTGCTGCCAAAATCACACGTTTTTCCATAACATGGCCAAATCTTTTCCAAGTCTCTCCTTTCCAGATAGTGCACAGTAGACTTGACATTGTTCTGATTTACATGCATCATGTTCATGTGCACTTTGTGTGAATGAGTTTGCATTAAGAAGCAATTTAAATGGCCCTACATGCCTGCTCTCACCATTAGGAACACCACACCATTTTCTGTATCACCTGCACTGTCATTTTAGGCTTGCTTCCAGCTCACTGATCAA
Organism: Cettia cetti; assembly: GCA_013401135.1. Classification (NCBI taxonomy): domain Eukaryota; kingdom Metazoa; phylum Chordata; class Aves; order Passeriformes; family Sylviidae; genus Cettia; species Cettia cetti. The sequence goes on along the minus strand of VZUI01066825.1, from coordinate 25,212 downwards.
ATGATTATCAGCATCAAGCCTGGCACAAAGTCTATGAGGCTCAAAAATAAACATCTCTGTTCAGTTTTAACTGTGCTGGGCAAATGCTGACAGCTAATGCTCACTTTGAGCACATTGTCTATACAGCACTAACAGACAACGTTGAGGGACTCTTCTCAAGGGCATATCTTGACAGCACACAGGGTGATTGTGTGACTGCCCTCAAACTGACAGAGGATTGAATCAGATATCAGGAGAAATTCCTCACTGTGAGGATGGTGAGGCCCTGGCACAGGTGCCCAGAGCAGCTGTGGATGCCCCTAGATGCCTGGCAGTGCCCAAGGCCAGGCTGGAGGGGAGGAGGATGGAGCCTGCCCTAGTGGAAGGTTTGGAACTGGATGGTCTTTAAGGTACCGTCCAACCCCAACTGTTCTGTGATCACATTGGGAATTGGTCTTCTACAGAAGATGAATTATACTTAATGCAAAAAGTTACTTACATTAAACAAGGCTGGGGTTTTTTAAATTAACTTTAAAGATAATCAAGGAAGTGTACCACATTTTTTGGACATTACACATCTTCCACAAAGTAATTTGACTGGTATTAATTAAAAGTCTATTCTTTATGTTATCAGAGTATTTTATCAGCTTATTTATCACTCTGCTCATGAATTGTAACAGTTAATCAATTCATAACATCCTCTGCCTGTTATTCTGCAACACTTCCAGGACTTCAGCATTTCCATAACTTCTAGAATTTCACCAGAATTCCAGTATTTATTAAACTTTCAAGGAGCCAAATTCCCTTTAGCCAACTCCTCTAGTGCTCTTAGATACCAAAGCCAGTGGTATACTACCCCTAACACATGTGTAACTTCTTCAGCAGTTTCTTATGTTGGAAAGAGAAATATGGAATGCCACAGTGCCCTTCTGTGAGACAGGCAAAAACATTTCTGTTCAAGTCCTATGTGACCCAAATTAATAATAAAGGATGTTACAAACCAGTAAAGTAACATTTTAGGAATACTGCAAGTACCTCAAGTGGCCAAATAAACTGAAAAAAAAATTATTTTGTTTTTTTTCAGTAATTCTAATTATGCTGGCTATTTTACTATCAACAGAAAACAGCAGTTTTTTATAATTGAACAGGGTTTTTTGAATGCTGGCATTAAGAAAAAACCAGAGGTCTTTCATCACTATAGCAAATACAAATGGTTTCCTCTCTGAAACCAAAGACAAAATTACCACTGACTTCGTACAGTAAGAGCTTTATTAAGAGACCAGACTCTTATTTCCTTCCAAATGGCTTCAAATATTCAGTGAAAGTTCCCAAAAAACTTTCAGCATTTCACCTATTTACTTAAAAAGACACATAAAATCATACTTAGTAAAAAGCTCTGAATATTTGAATGTTGCAAAGTGATATTTGCAGACACTGAGAAAAGTAATTTTAGTTCTGCATGCTTGTGGGGATGCTTTATGCTGTCTCAGTCTTCTGTTAAATGAATGTACAGAGGTTTGGCCAAAGGACCTGTCTTTCATTTCATCTTCAAGACCTTATTTACATGAGATAGTAACACATTCAGGGACTATGGCAGGGCAGCACCTTCAGTTGCTTGGCAAAATCACCTTCAGACAGAACAGAGATTAGCACTGGCAGTTCCCTAAGACTTTTTTGGCTAATCATTTGCAGCTAAGTGCTTAACTGTGACACAGAGGGGCTTCAAGGGTGGAGTGAAAAAGCACGTTTTGATTTTTAGGTTTGTCTAGAATGTGTCATCCCCAATCCCATTCAAGAAAATCTGACAGCTAACATTCTATTATTAACATGATTTCACTGCAAAACAAAGTAAGGATGCAAAAGGAAATGCAAGATGGGTTTGTTTTTTTTTCTCTCACACATCTTGCTTTTTTACTTACAGGTGCAATAGGAGAAAGATAAAGGTGACTAAGTAGAATAAATGTAGAAATGGAAAACATCTCTGTCCTCTTCCCCTGAAGGCAGTACCCTCTACAATCTTCTACTTAAAGGTAACTTTATCACAAGGTGTTCATCCAGACGCCCTTTGTGGTCTCTCGACCTGAGAGCCCGTTTGTGCCGGTGCCAGGGATGCCACAAAAAGCTGAGTGAAGTGCCAAACTCTAGCTGCTCCAGGTGATGTTCTCTGGTTACAGCAAACACCAAGGAACCCTTTTTTCCTGCCCCGCAGACAAGCACATCCTATGAAAGCCTCACCTGGGGCGTGGCGAGCACAGCCCAGCACAAGCCCTGGATTAACACCTCTGCCTTTGATGTGGCTGCAGAGCTGGGGCTGCAAGGGAGCTGTGTGTGCAGGCAGCCCCTTCCTGCCACCACGGGGACATGCTCCCAGCACAGGTCACTCTGAGGGGAGGAAAGCAATAACAACCTGGCTGCAACAGACACCTTCTTCACAGAAAAGCCACTCATTTATGGGCTCGGTCTCGTACACCACACTGCGAAAGCTTTTGATGTAGTTAATTTAAAAATAGAGCAGCTCTAGAAGCAGAAATAAAGTACACACACTAAATATAACCTATCCCAGCCTGCAGAAAATGCTTCTGAGAGTAATGACCGAAAAGACTCGCTGAGAAAAAGGATGTTTTAGAACAAGGAGGCAATCACACCGAAACAGCTTTACAACATGAAAGTCAATGGCTGTTTTTCATTAACACGGCTGGTCAATGTTATTTTGTTTAAATTAGCATTGCACTATTTTTGATGTCTTGAATTAGCTGCCTAGCTGTAGACATTTTCTTTTCCTTTTCCTCTAGTTGAGACTGCTGAAAAGAGTGAAAGAATGCTACCTACAGAAGAGTTTTTAGTTCCTATTAAACCCTTTCAGAGCAAGAAGTGATGTCGGCATAAACCAAAGCAGTTGGAAGAAATAAAATGGCAGCTGAGAAGAGAACCCAGGCTCTCCAAGACAGTCTCAAATGGGTAGCAGAGGATGACTGTGTGACCTCAGACAGCACATTGCTTCCTCAAGAAAATGTGATTTATGACTGATGAGCAATGCAACCAGTATCAGAAAATGTGCCTCCCCAAAGGACACAGACAAAAGCTGTGTTTAGATTAACGTACTCTCCTTAATTTTCCACCTACTTGAATCACTCCAAGCCCTCAAATATTCTGCAGTTCTCAAATTATGAAAAAACAAACTCAATCCAACAGCTTCAAAGGAGTGTGTATGACACACACCCAGCCATGCATGGGACTTTAAAGAAGCACATCTGAATGAGACAGTAACTCTTCCTAAATCTAAATGGCATTTCCTTACAAAATGTGAGAACTTTTTCAGTTCAGAATAAGTAAAGGAGGTATGGCCATGGTACTCAGTAATTCTGGGAGGGGAGGTGTGGGTAGAAGAGAAGGGGGTTTCACTGCAATTTGGTTACAAAGCTTGTTTGCACAGGGCTGTGCTGGCCTCATGGTGGCTATTCATGAGAGATCCCCAGAAGAGCTGTAAAGTCTGCCTATAGCCCAGGTGCTATAATTGCTGTCTGTCAAAACAGAGCTGTTTTCTCAGCAAACATTTCAGAATGCCCAATGCTAAGTTGATTAGTTAGTGGGTTTCTGAGGAGGAGTATAAGGATGGTGGCTGAGAGACAGAGCAAAATTAATGACTTGGAGACAAAACTTGGATTTCATTAAAACACTCCAGAGAGCGTTTAATTTCTCAAAGAGAATTCCTGCCACTGAAAGGAAAGCCGGTACTAGGAATTATTCCCAATAATGTCCAGTTCCCACTGCAAGAACATGAATCAGTTCAAGAACAAAAGAGAGAGGTGTTATCAGCACAGAACCCAGCCCAGCTGCCCGTTGAGCATGGCTGTTCCTACAGAGGTGCCATTGCCATGCAGAGATGTCTCCCTTTGAGTACACCCAGTGCTCTCCCAGCGAGCACAGGAGCTTTGAGGGGCACCTCCACCGTCACAGCATGCTGACTCCCCATCCACACCGCTCTGCTTGGCCCTGGGCAAAGGCAGACCCAGCTCCCTCAGGTTCCAGCAGCACCAAGGACAAGCCCATGGAAAGCACACCCTGAGCTCCTCTGGTGGATGGGGACACAGGCAGACAGCTGAGCCTGTGAGCTCCAGAAAAAACACTTCTGGCACAAAGCCAGAACGTCAGGGCAGGGAGGGGGGATACAGGAGGAGCTGGCACGAGGGGAAAGGAAGGAAATGAGGGGCATAGAGCACAGCAAGGCTTCAGCCATCTTCTGCAATTAAAGAAACTTTTCACAGACCCTGAAAGTGGCAGAAGGCATTAGTGGTGTGTTCAGGCTGGGACTTAGAGCTTCCCACCTCCACAGCCTGGTGAAGGAGGCAGTGCAGAGGGAACTCACCCAGGAGCACAGCAGCCCCTCACAAACCCCTTCAGGAGGGGCTTGGTGAAGCAAGCCCCTAATGGCTCTTCCTGCACATTATCTGCCCTTCTGTGTTTTCCATTAGCAACCACTGCTCCCGAGCACCCACAGCATTAAAGCAACGTCGTTTGTTCTGCTCAGCTTGCATCACTGTCAACGCTTACTCCAAGCTCTGGGGTTTCAGGGCTTTGGAACTCTGCCATCAAACTTCCCTTCAGGCATGGCAAAGTGGGGCTCTGCCCGTCCACATTCCCCAGGCACCTTCACAGAGGGGTTTTTACAAAATTCCCTCTGCAAGCATTTTAGATGCTTTTGTTTTTCTCAAACTAGAAAAGTCTTTGATTATTAATATTGCTATGATATTTGACAACAGTTAATTGCGACGTCTCAAAATGTACATTAAATGATACAACTAAAACACAACACTGTTAGATCCAGTGCAGCACAAGTTCCTACCAGAGGAAAAAATAGTAACATTTCAAGATCAGTTAGGAAAAAATGTTGAATTGATAACAAGGCTTAAGCATTAAAGTAATTTGAATAAAAATTCTAACGATGCAATGGACTGATGCAACAATTTCTGAGATTTTTGCACTGATTAAGTAATTAAATGATTTTTAACAACAACACCCCAAGAAATACAAAGCTAATATTACTCTATTTTCTTCAGACTACTGGTCATTATAGAGCACTCTGGGAATGCACCTGTGAAGCAGACATCATGCCAAAAGGCCTTCAGCAGGCTCTCTGGCCCACTTGAAAAGGCATTTATTTATGTTATCACTCTCAGCATTGCCTCATAGCTGGCACTGGCTGCACAAGCAGAATTCAGCACCCAGAATGACGTGCACAGGTTCCCTTCGCAGCTGCTGAGCCACGCACCTCACAGTGGGGGCAGTGCTGGGCAAAAACATGAGCAATACTGAATCAACAGGAGAACAAGAGAAAGCCTCTTTTGTTCCCAGTTCTAGGAATTAAAACTACTGCTGTGAAAGGATCTACCTGTAAAAGAGGGATCTGCAGCCCACAAGCGCTCCTGAGGGTCCACATGCAGCCCAGGCAATGGCACAGCACTGGCTGCAGCAGGCTGCACGCTGCAGCTGAGAACAGGATGATGACAGAGCGGGGACAGACAGGCTGCTGAGCACCTCACTGACAGCTGCTCATTGGCACCTTGCTCCAGAACAGTACCCAGGAACGGGGAGATCTTGTCTCAGAACTCCAAACCCACACTGTAGGGTGCCTACTGGAGTAACTGGGCTGTATGATGTATTTTAGGATGACTTTTCATTTCCTATGCAGAAGGAAATACAAAACTGGGGCTCTTTACTGACAATACTCAACCAGGTCCTCACTTAATATTAAGCTATTTTAGGTATTTTCTTTTTTTATTGCCTTGATGTTGCCCTTACAATCTTTACGTGATTAAACAAGCTCATACCATGTCAACAAAAAGCTTTCTACTTTAAGAAAGCAAAGAAGACAGTTCTCCATTTAAAAAAGAAAGAAGAACAGGTGGACTCTGCAAAGTCTCCTTTGCACATCCAACCAAAGGTGGGGTTTAAAAGTTAATTCTCCTCACTCCTAAACAAATACATCAGATATAAGAAATTACCACAGGAATTATTCTGCTCTTCAGGGCTATTTGCTATATTAACCATTGGTTTATTCATTGACTCTTGAGGATTAAGCCTTCAACTTCCCCATTTTGCTTTAAACCATAGTGACCACAAGTGCATAAGAGAAGCTGTTCCACCCAGAAGGATGCAGCTGTTCCTGCTCCAGAAGGGCCAGGAAAGGCCTCTGAAATACCACAAAGCTGAGCCTGGGCTGCTGTGCTGACCAAAACCAAGCACTGCCAAAATTTGGAGCTAATGCCACTGTAAAGATGGAAGACCTGATGAGCAGTCAAGTTATCAGTCAGTGCAGCGGACTTTGTAAGTACCAAAGGACATTTTTCAACAGGACAGGAGATTATGCAAAGCAAATGCAACTTGGAAAAACTGGATCCAATTATAAATACAGAATTTTATTAGATTCCAGCACATGTTGAAGAACAATAGTCTAACTTGTTGATTTCTGTGCTAGAATTTATTTTTCTTCCAGCTACGTTGCATGCAGACATTCCTCTTTTTGAATCAAGGGGCAACCACGCTGCTAAAAATTATCATTCTGTCTCCTTTTATAAGAAGTTCCCAAATCAACCAAGGTTACCAGGGTTGCACATTCCATGATAATGCCAATATATCTGAAATTGAGCTGACTCCTGAACTGGCACAGGATCTAAGATTTAAGATTTAACACAGCAGTGTTCCAGAATCAAACACTATTCTATAATGCAGACACACTGATAGATCAAGACCTTTTACTACCTGCCCAGAAGCTACACTATTCAGGTTTTTTGTGTCTCTCAAAAGAGACAAATAACAGACTTCATGTGGTTCTTTATGGGTATCCTTTCAATCACAGCTTAGGGCATAAAAAGGTGAACAGCATGAATTCTGAATTATTGAATTAATGTCTTATCATCTAAACAGCCGCCAGCCACACTGATCTTTCTGTCTAATCCTGTTTTAGCAGGGTCACCAAGTTCATTCCTGTGCAAGCAAAGACAACCATATCATACAATCACTTTCCAGTGCACTACAGCTTCCTCTTCAACCATGAGCTACCAGAAGATTTCCATAAATGACACTGGTAGGCCATCTAAGACATCAGAATTTTAACCAGAACCAGACAGGCTTGGTTAGAGTTTCAGAGTTTGAATGGAAAAAGATTTTCTGAGGCTTGAAGCACAAGACAGGGATTCAGAACTATTCTGAATCATTGCATTGATTCTGTAATTAGGAAGGACATTTCCAGTTAGAGTCACATTATGCTACAGGTTGTGGTAGCATCATACATAACATGGGGAACAGCAGGTAGGAGAACTTTTCTTATAAGTTTCCTTGAATTATCTGGATTCCTTTGTAGTGGAGAGGTAATAACCCCCCAAAACACTCTAGAACTCTTAACTGGCATGCAAATGGAAATTCCTCCAGATGTTCAGCAAATTCCAGGGACAATTACACAGCTCAAAATATCATACACAAGAATCTGAAATACTGCAGGCAGCAGCATTACAGCTTAAAATTATTTAAAATCGAATAGATGCAAGACTGGGCTCCAGTAGTTTCTGCAGCCCCTCTGGTATGATGGATGTTAATTCTCATGTTCTTCCACTTCAGCAGATGAAAGGAGCTCTGTGATAACCTTTCACACCCTAAAGATGTTCCCTCTGGATATAACTTGCATTGCCATTTGTATTGACACGAACAGTAGCAAACAGGACACGGTGGGGAAAGTTCACCCTGCACAAGTTGAGATGCCTCACTGCTGCAGCCACAAGACAATAAAAGAGATTGCTTGAGATTTTTACAAGTTCTGACAGCCAATTCCACTACTGCTGGCTGGCTCATAGGATTTAAATATCTGCATCTCAAGTTTTATAACTTGCCTCCCTAAGGAATTACTAAGCTTCTTTCCAGAGACTGTTTAGAAGGGAAACCATTCACTTTGGAAAAGGCAGGTCTAATGCTCTCACTCTGGGGGCTTTGGTTTTGGCTTAGCCCCCTCTGTTGCCTGTCAGACACAACAAGAGTGAACCTGATTGCTGTGAGTCAACAATTCTAATCCATAAAGTTCAAACATCAGGATGCCAAGGACCAGGCTTCACTCACAAGCATTACTGTGTCAGGCTCTTATTTCCTGAAATTAATGGAAAAATCTGAGGTAAAGCACGATAAAGTTACAATAAGGAGGAATAAAAACGTGATTGCAATTGTAGCAAAAGGTAATCAGATAGATATTTCCATTATAGGGAAACCTAAAGCAAACTTAATTTTTAGGTTGCAAGGAATCCCTGTGATCAAACTTCTTAAAAGCTGTTTGTAGGCACTTCTGAAAGAACTCCAAATCTGCTTCCTCCAATCAAGTCTTGAGGTTTTCAGCAGCAATCAGGGTAATTGAAGCGACCTCAGCTCCAGCTAACCACTTAGATCTGACCCACTCGGACACTTGATAATACACAGAAACATGGCAGAAAGAGGCACCCTTAAGAGAAACAGGATTAAAGCCATATGACAAAAATATCTGTAAATTCTTAGTGTTATACCACACCCACCTATGGGACAAACAGAATTCTGCTGCTTGACTTTTTAGGCAAAATCCATGATTTTCTCAGCATCTTCCTTGAACAATTCCAAATTCATTTGGGCTCAATATTGTCTCCTTAATTTTGGTACTCTGTGCTCTATAGAATCCATTTTGTCATTTCAGCCCTTCAGACCTCACTGCCATGCTTTTCTCCTGGTTGCATTTCTTCAGTCCCATTATAAGCTGTAGCACTGCCTACTGGCCCAGTCACTCATATTTTGCCAGCATGGAGAATTACAGTATTAAGGATATTATACAGCACATCCCTATCTAAGCTCACTCCAGTATCACTCATGGACCTGTTGTCCCAGAATCTGTCTAAGGCACATTTGATCCTGCAGACCCTGTCTCCACAGTGCAGGAGACAGGGCCACAAAGCCTCAGGACCTGCTGCATAAAGAAGTGTTTTCCCATGTTTTAACCTTGTTTGACACTTAGCAGAAGAGTAGAGCCTCCCCATGTAGCTCTGACCTCCTGTACCAGCAGCCTTGTCTACATCTGTGCAAGAGTTAAAACCCAACATGGAAAATAAATTCCTTCTTCCCATGAAGAAAATATTCTTTGTCACTCAGCAAGTGGCACGGTAGTGCATTAGTAAGCATTGTTACACTCTTGTAATTTCCCTCTAACGAAATTTTTAAATATCATTTGATGCTCTATTGGGTGTCCATGACAAGGTGTTGGCAGCGGAGGGACTGCAGGAGCCTCTGGGAGAGGAGACCAGGGCTGCCCTGTGCTGGACACAGCTGGCTCCTGATGGCTGCAGAGGATCCACTGCGGACACTGCTCAGCTCAGCTGCTGTCACCTCTGGGAAAACGCATTTTAGACAGGGCAAAACCTGCCACACAGGCAAAGGAAGGGGCATGGGGGGAAAAGGGCAAGAAACAGCACTGGGACCAAGATCAGAGTAAAGGAGGAGGGGAAAGAGGGGCTCCAGGTGCAAAGTACAGATCTGCTGAAGCCCAGGGTGGAGCAGATAGCCGCTGCTGCCCCCTTAGAGCCCACACGAGCGCAGATCTTTTCCTGAAGGACTGCAGCCCCATGGGGAGAGCCCACAGTGGTGACAGGAAAGAGCTCTGTGGCTGAACAAGGCTCTCAGACAATGGATGAAATACTGAGAGCCTACTCTGCTTGCCCTGCTGGATTTGGGGGAAAAGTCAGGATTTGGTGAGACACTGGAACAGGTTTCTCAGAGAAGTTGGGGATGCCCAGTCCCTGGAACCGGTCAAGACCAGGCTGGATGTGGCTTGGACCAACCTGGCGTAGTGGAAAGTGTCCTTGCTTGTGGCAGGGGGGTTGGAACTAGGTGACCTTGAAGGTCCCTTCCAAACCAAACTATCTCCAAATCCTCAGAGAAACTGGGTAGTGACCATAGCCAGCCCATCCCTCCCTGCACTGAGAGAGCAGAGGAGTCTGGAGTGCTGGACTGAAGGGGAGCAGAGGAAATGGGACTGAAAAGGTGTTGATATTGTTTGACTGGGTTTCCCACTACTCAAACCTTTAACTGGCAATACATTCATCTTTTCCAAGGTGAGTTTGTTTTGCCCATGACAGCAATCAGCATCTCCCTGTCTTTACTATGATGCATGAGCCTTCTCATTCTATTTTCTACTCCTGTTGTGTTGAGGAGAGTGAGTGGCTGGGTGGGAGTTTGGTGGGAATTTTAGCTGAAGTTCACCCATCACAGACATATTTTTATGTTCCAAGACCAGCTTAGAAACACATAACACGAGAAGAAAAAGTCTAATTGAAGTGAGCCTGAACATTCCCATGCCAGAGGTAGCTTTTAAAGCTGTTGGTAAAGCTCTAGTTGGTATGAAGTGGGGCTCAGAAGTAAACTTCCCTAACTCTTCAGGCTGGAAGAGTTCAGCTTTTACAAAAAGAGCCTGATTGCAGTCATGGGCATCATGGAATGTGAAACAAGGAAAGAACTGTCACCATGTACCCTGCACAGAAGGAGAACTGTGCTGGATGAAGGAAGGGGCACCTGCTCTTCCAAATGAAATTCCCAAAAAACAGTGACCCACAGCAGGGAAGTGCACTCAAACAGTTTACTTGTTACCTGTTCTATGTATTCAGTAAGGAAATGTCATTTCTTAAATGCTGCCTCACCCAGCACCTCTGCCATGAACTCAACTGAAAATTGTGGTGTTAAAAAATTAGCTTCTACTCTAGTATGATACAAAAATACAACAATCAACTCTTCAGTTTTACCAAGTACTCCTTGTTTTTTTCCTGCCAAAACCATTCTCATGCTGTCTTTTTTCCTACTCAGCCAAAAGCAACAGTGATTTTGGCTCTACACCCTCACAATAATCAGCAATACCAAGAAACTTAATCACAATGGCAGCAATGGCAATAAAGCCTTGGAAGAAGCCAAAGGTTCTGTACAACCTTGTTCAAAAGGAAAAGTTTCCTAGGCTGAAGTAGAGCCTAGGAACCTCTACTTCAGAGCCTGTAGCTCTATAGGATGGCATGAAACATGCTCTCACTCTATTCCCAAACTTCCTGTGGAAAGCAGCCACCTGGGCTTCTGAGGATAATCTTCCAGGACTGGGAGATCATTAAACATCAGTGAGAAACTAAAGCAGATTGAAATGTTGACCATGCAGGATCAACAACTCTGACACACCCTGACTTGTGACTATAGTCAAAAAAAAGAGCAAGAGGGGGAAAGAAGGACTGAAGGAAAATTGATTTCTGGGTAGAAAATTACTTGGCATTTTCTAACCCAAAATCAAGTTTCAAAACAGTGCATTCTGGCATCCTTGAGAGGAAAAATATGGGAAGCTAAACCTGAATGGGCTGTGAAAGTTTGACGGTATTCATCAATATAAGTTAGCACTTAGAGTGCTAAGAGATACTTCCAATCAACATAAGCTGCTTTTCTACTCATTTTTTTGTTATATTATACGGCTGTCCTAATTATCTCAAGAATTAGAAGACCTTACCTGGAGGCTACAAACCCAAAATACTGAAACTCAGGAGACATTAGATAGAAGGTAAAACTGATTGCCTTTATGTCCAAGTCTTGCACCGAAGAAATCTGGAGCTGACTTTTGATTTTTTATGTAGTGGCTCCAGTTTCCAGAGTCTGCTTCTCCACAGACAAAGCAAGAAGAGGGAGAAGGCAAGACTCATAAGGATAACATGATGACATCACTATCATTCTGAAATGTACACAACAGTTGCTTTTCTGTGGCAAAAATTTCTTTTGTGTTCTCTCTATCAAAATGGTTTTTATTATAGACATGAATAGTAGGCACATATCACCAACAAGAGAACGTGACAAAATACATCAGCAGCAGCATGTCCTTACTATATAATTACAGAACAGATGACTGAATTTTCATCTGTTCAGACAAGAATGTTTGAATTTGTTGCTCTAAGATATTTTAAGAGAAATTCTGACAATACTGATCTGATCAAAACAAAAAAAAAGCCCTTTCCTGTGACAGATTCAAGAATGCCATTTAGTAACATTTCACCCTTTCTATTAGAAGAAAAGGAGCATTTTAAGATAGAAAGGCAATAAGGTTCTTAGCAGCTCTGCTCAATGATACTGCTGGCTTTATTTGAGGAAGAGATTCATGGGACATTACTTTTTGAGATTCATGGGCACTAAAAAACTACATCTCATTTTATCCTAAAATTTTGATTTTGAACAAATACTCTTTCCCCTCAAAGTAAAAAAATGAGAAAACATAAATCAATTTTCATTAATTTGAAAACTAGAAACTACAACCATAATGCACATAAAGGAGACTGCTTTTTGCTGGTCATAAACAATAGCCCATGGTGCCAACTCCTTGGTACCTCTTCCACATATATCAGCTTAAAAATAATTTCCTCCTCTCATGAATCACACCATTCATGGTTGAGATGAGGCACCACGGAAGGAGCAATTCCTTCAGTAGCTCAAAGGTTGTTGGAGCCCTGACCATACCAGATGATGGGCACTGGTACAGCCAACAAAGCACAGCAGTTTGCCAATCAAGAAGGGACACATCCAGTCTGAAAGCGGTTAGGTACTTTGACTGAGTAAGCAGGACTATTTGCATTCCCATATTTTCAAATACTGACAAAAGTCCATGTGAACAAGGCAGGTGAATTCTGAAATTCCTGAATTTCTGCCTCTGAACAGAAGGGCTTATGGAGACATCAAATAAATTGTATGAAAATATTTACTCCAGTCTTTCTGACTGCTAACAAACACGCAAATTAAGTTTTTATAGGGATTTGACATGGTTCCCAACATCCCTCACATCTAATCCCACTCATTATACTTTTTGTCTTTTCTCAAGGCTGAACTTACTATTTTTTTTCCTTTTTGGATTGGTTTGTAACTACAAAATATATTGACATGGGCAAGCCCATGAATGCAGACATTGTTACAGTCATATAGACACACTTATGCAGAGACAGCTTGGGCCTACGGGTTTAGAAAAAGAAGCTGTATCAATTTAAGTTATATTTATAATGACAAAATTGCATTCAGTCTAAGGGTCACACTAACGATTGTGCTGAGTTAGCCCTTTCTAGTAGGATCAGAAGGGGGGAAGGGGAAGAAACACCTTTTACCAAAATAGTTAAAATGTTATAAAAAAAAAGTCAGTCTATGCAGCCTGGGCCTTATAAGGAAGTGTTTTTAAACATCTATTTCTTGAAACACAAGGTTTCAATCAACAGCCACCGGAGACTCTGGGGTCACGATCTTCCCCCTCAATGTTCTGCACAAAGGTCAGAGAGCTTTTCCCTCTACGAATGAAGCTGCCTCCCAAACGCTTCAGCTACGGAATAAACAGCTTCTAACCCAGCCTGCAAAACTCAGCATTGTTGTCTACAAAAAAGACAAACTCTCACTAAGATATTTCATGCTCGTACTCTCTGCAGACTCTTTACAAATTAAAGGTCTGTAAAATCCTGAACCTTTATTAAGTCTGTCAGCAACAAGTAAGTTGAGAAGAACACCATATGTCAATGTAAGAAGCCTGGTGAGTGCCTACACTGTATTCCTCAGCTACCCAACCAGCCTGAAGTGCTGCTTACACCTTGACATGGCAGTATATCCACACTGTGTTAGCACTGACATATAATGAACACTCACGCTTGGCATTAGCTGGGCTCACGTCAAAAGTAAAACACTGTGAGGTTACAGGCAATCTGGAGTATGTTCTAATGAAAGACAGAGGTTTAAAGGAAAAGTAAGAAAAACAAATGCTTTGCAGCATTGAAAGCAACGAAGGGAAAACACAAAGCAATGCCTTTAGGATGTATCTCAAATCCTGATTGGAATATTTCAAGGATCAATTGTTACGGTCCAAAATGCTAATAAGTGCCACCAAAGGCCAGAACTAAAATGGGAGGGGTGTGTTCTTCACAACCTCAGAGGGTATTTAGAAAGAAGTTATTGGGCATTTGATGAACACCCTCATGGGTGCCACTAGCACTGCTGGGCTGGGCAGCCTGTGCCTGACCCCCAGCGCTGCCCTGTGCAAACATCACCGTGCCCGCGATAAGTTACGATACTGAAACTTGTCCAGGAACGTATTCTTGTTAATTTTGCTTTAGATGGATTCTATTAAAACGTGAAAATCTTGGCAAGGACCAGGGTGAGACTTGCCCACTGTCTGGGTCCCTTTCCCACCCAGCCAACAGGGCAGACTTTTTAGTTCATTATCACCTCATCAGTGCTCCTGTCAGCTGCCAGCAGTGAGAACTGGACTAAGCCACTCACTAATTCCTGGCCCTCCTGCCTCCACTGAAGCAGCAGCAAATCCAGAACAGATGGATGCTCTTTAACCCTCTCAATCCAGACACTTATTTTAATCAGTCTAATCAACCCACCCAGCTCAGAAGGAGGAATGAGTGACAGCTGCAGGGTGATGGTGGGACAGAGCTGCTGCAGCTCAGATCCTTACCAGAAAACACCACCCTGCACCTCAGATACTCTGCTGAGAAGGGAGGCAGCTGGCCAAGGGCAGGAGGCCTCTCAGGTCAGGGGCAGGACAAACGCTCTGTCAAGAGGGAAAGCTGAAAAGGGATGGGTTATAAAGCAGGGCGAGTTTATTACACGCAGAGATCTCGGCACATTACCCAAGCTATGAGAGAAGACCAGAGGGCAAGGGGTGGCTTTTGGTTTTGCAACTGAAGTTGCAGCTCAGGCCACTCCAGCAGCTTGCTGTCAGTCATCTCTTTTCCACAACATGAGACATAAGTTTCAAACCTTGCCTTGTGTTGTCTGAGAGTTATGGATTGCCATTTCAGTGCACTAAGCCAGAAGAAAACTAACTTCAGAAAAATGTGGATATTTTATTGCTATGTTAGTGTCCTAAATTAGTGCAGTGGAGCTTTGTGAGTTGCAGACACAGAGCAAAGGAGGACCTGGGAGAGGGGAGCAGGAGCAGATGGGTCTGTAGCTCAGCCTGCCCTGCAGTCAGACCACAGCTCCTCATGTTCCCAAAAATGTATTTTCAGCCTTGGCCTGCAGACCGCAGAGCACAGCTCCATTCACGCAGCAGGGCAGAAGCAGAAACTGCCTGGGAAGTTTAAAATGCTTCTTTTAAAGGGGATTTCACTGTATCGTAACATCAGGAGAAACTCTTCTGTTTACTTTCACACTCATATATCTCAGTATGACCTAAACAACTGTGGAGAACTGTGGCTAAGCATAATATTTCAGAAGGAATTTTTTTTTTTTTTTTTTTTTTTTTTTTAAGATTCTCTGTATGATTTTGTATTCCCTGGCTTGCTACAGAAGACACAAATGAAAAAAACAGCATTACAGTGCCCTGGCATCTCAAATGGTTTTATACACTTAAGAGGTCTCAAGAAAACCCTCGCTGAGTTATGAAAAAAAGGCAAAAAAAAGTAGCTGTATATTCATTTTAGACCTTGGAAACCTAAAAAGGGTCTTGACTAAGGTAAAATCACACACCTAGAAGAAGTTATGAATACTATTTAGAACAACCACTTCCAGTCTAGCCATTCTGTAGCACCTTATGTGTAAAAAAGGAAAGACCCACAGGAACCAATTCAAAGCACAGTATCAAAATGATAGCATATCTGCAAATCCAAACTCTAGGCCTGGAAAAAATCCCAGAGTGGTAGCTCTGAATCCAGATCAGCACATGCCATGAATTATTAGGAGCATAAATGCAGCCTAATTGTCTTTCTCCCAATCAAGCTATTTTAACCTCAGAAGTCACGTGATTGCAGCTTCTCTCTGTTGTACCTTTCTTCCATGTATAAAAAATACGAAATATAAGAAGAGAAATGGAAGAGTCAATTAGCCTCTTGCCCTGCATCATGTAAACAATGACTCCTGCTTACCCCAGGGCCTAAATGAAACCAGTTTCCTGAAACCAGGAGAGGTTGACAGGCACAGTATGAAAGGTAGAACATTAAAAAAAAAAAATAAAAATTGTTTTATCACTTTTACAAACATGCCTGATTAAACCCTTTAAAAACCATCCTGCTCTTGCATCTTTCACAATAAAAGTGTGTCCTGCTCTTTGAATTTGTTTCAATTATAAGCCACACACACCAATTTCAAGCTTTACTTTTATAACTGACAACTTTAAGTTATGAATGAGGAACATATAACATCCCAATTAATAACTAACACATTGCATTTAGTGCACATCTCCACTCACAGAATTGGCTTTCCATGCATAATTTTGTTAAAATTTGTGATTTTGCTCTTTAGCTAACACAGACCAGCCTTTGCAGGATTAGACAGTGGTACAGAACAGAAGAACAGCCAGCCATGTCTAAGAGAAGCTGGTTTTGGCAACTGGCCAATGAAACCAGAAGTCCCAAACAACTTTAAGGACCATTGAAAAGCTTAGTAACTATAGAAAAACACATTCAAAGCTAGCTTTTCCTTAAGGATGATCACCCTAACAATCAAAAGACAAAAACATGGCAGAGTTTCATGCAACTGTGAAACAGACTGGGAAAATATTTATGCATGTGGCTGTCACAATTCTGTGAATTTTCAGTGAAAAGACATTCGAAGACAGAAAAAATTATCTAGCAAAACCAGAAAAAAATGTTAGAATGACATTGAGAATCTCCTGTTCTTCGTTAAATAATAATGTGCTAAAACTATACGAGAAAAAAATACTGATGTAGGTTTGATTTTTTTCAAGGACATAGTTCAGTCATGCAATGAGCTATCAAATACACTGCAGCATCCTCAAAGGGGACAGTGAAAGAGTCAGCTACTAGCAGTGTTTTAGGAATAAAATATTTTTCCAGAATACAAAGGAACATCTTACTAAAAGACCCTTTCAGCCTCAGTGATGGTGACCACCCTACGGTGTGGAAGTGACTCGACTGTGAGTGTTTTGGGGTTAATGATGCCAAAGTCTGCAGGCAAGTCCATGATCCAAAGCCATGAAAACAATGATTCCTAATCCCAGCAAGCCTGGGAAGCACTGTGCTCCTAAGTGAGGAGCAGAGGGCCCTGCCTGAGAATGTGACCTTTAGTGGGGCTCAAGGAGGTGACAGAAGCTCTGTGGAAGCTGTGAGGTCTTGCAACACCAAGTTGTGCTCACAGGGTGAAATTCTGGGATACTGGAAGTCATCCTGAAGTGATGGTGAGTGTCCTGTTAGTGCTGAGAAGCTGCCAGAGCAGACTGCAGTCTAAGTGCTGCTGATGGAACCGTGCTGATCCCGTTTTTCTTGGTGCCTGCCCTGGGACTGCACTGCCCAGTTAATGGCATCCAGTTTCACGTGAGCTGCCCAGGGCACACAGACAGGAGGCCAACAGAATATAAGGAAGATCCTTGCCTTTCTGAAGAGGCACCTGGAGAGCAGTGGGATAATCCAGAAATGGCAGTAGGCTCCCAAGCTCAGACACACTGTGCTGTTCTCCTCAGAACCAACAAATAAGGGATCAGCAGGTGCCTCAAAGCTGGCAAGGAGCTCCTTTCTTGTCCAACATCCATGCAGAATGGTGGAAGTCTTAAAAAACATTTACTGGAGTCCAATGTAAATCAGAGGCCACTGGTAGGCAGAGAACAGGGTTCTGAAGACCAACCAAAGAAAAGGAAGTGGAGACTTGAGAAACAGAGAAGACAAGGAAAAAACCTCACTGTGTTATCTCCAGGTCTCTGTCCTACTCAAAACAATTCTCTATCGTGAAGAAGAAAATTATTTTTAATACTGCACTCCAAACAACACTTGAATAAGCCCTTTGTTAATTAGCAACAGCAAATGAATCTTATTTTGGGAGTGCAGGATACAGTTAAATTACTTCAGTGTGGTCCAAAAGTCACTACAAGCAACTTAGACAATTTATTCATGCCATTTAAATTTTTCTGTGTTGAGTTTCCCCTATTCCTAAATAAGATGGACACTTCTTTTTCTCCCAAAGTCTTACTTCAGGAGTTAACATGGACTTTGCAAATGCTTTAACATTCCCAGCTGGAAAGTGCTGTATCTTGTCAAGTACCATAACGAGAACTGAGAGCCACAGCAAAAACTGAAATTATAGAAGGCTACACAATTAAAAAAAAAAAAAGATTCTAGTCCTTGAATGTGGAGACAAGCTCTTGTAACCCATTCTGATCAGCAAAATCCTCTTGTTCATTAAAGGTGTAGGTGTTTATTTCCAAGTCCCAGCAGACTGTCACCAACCTCAGCTGAAGTGCTGGGAAGTCAGGTAATGAAATACTTCCACCAGGCTATCCTAACTCTTAGCTCAAATCAAAACACACAGTTCAGACACAAACTAGAAAAATGGGCAGTGCATGAATTCTAAAGAGGAATGAGAGCTTTTTTTGGTGCACTCCTACAGTAAAAGGTTTTTTTCTAAGACTTGTAGGATTTTCATTGGGAACAGAGCACCTGAAAGGTAGACTTTGTCCTTTATTATGCATGTTCCAGACCTGCCATATCAGCATACAGAATGGGAATGAAAGTTTACCTGAAAATCTGTGACTGTTGGTCATGAGGAGTTAAATTTTCCATCTTTACCAAGCAGGCATTTCATGATGATGGTCTGCTGACTTATGTACAATTGCTTCCAAACTGAGCTGGCAGTGGGAACAGGGGGTACAGCAACTCTGAAGAACTGAGCGTTTTATTCCATGCAAGAGGCTACATACAACTTGACAGCTCTTAAAAAGTACTCCTACCTTGAAAATACATTACATTTTCATTAGATCATCAATCTGCTAAGCAACTTATAGAGCTTATCAGAGTCTACAGAAAATTAACTATACTCATTTATAAAATAAAAATGACCCATACACTAGGCAAGTCAAACAAAACACAAGTGATGCATGCACATTGCAGCCATGGGAGTGTGTGCAACATAAAAACATGTAACCACAGCTGGACAAAGGCAGGTGTACTCTAAAAAGTATTAGACGTAACTTATTACACTACTTCCATATTAATACCACATTGCTACTTTGAGAGTTAGTAAAAAGAAAATGAAAGGAGAATAGAGATCTGCTAAGAGACAGTGCATCTCCCATGTATGGAAATAAAGCTTTTATGCTATTTGTAGCACTGAGATGAAAACCATATAGCTGCCAAAAGCAATTTCTGTCCCTCTAAAACAATTTTCACTAAAAGCCTACAAATTCTGTTTCAGGAACAGGCAACTAAAGATGAAATTCTTATACTTAGTTGCATTTAAGTTGCCCTGAGATGGTATTTGCCCATCAAACAGAACAGGAAATTCAGTGCCTGTATAAATACAATGAGGATGTATCCAGGCACGTCATGAAGTAACGTGGAGCACCCTGTCTCCCCAAAACAGGGGCACAAAACATATAAAGAGAGGTCTTGTCAGCTGTGGTGTGTGCAGGCATCCCTGAGACACAATTCCCTGCTCCCACACTGCGCTGCAAAGGAGGCAGAAGCTCCACAGCTGGGTTCCCTTCCTGCAGGGAAGCCTCACTGGGATGTTGTTCCAAGGGGCTGTGCCTGCCCCCAGATCACTGCTCTATACTCCACAGGCTTCTTCTGGAGCCAAGTGCCCCACTGGCACCTCTGCAGCTCAGCACCAAACACCTTTTCCATTCTCCAACAGTTTACTTGCAGTTCTGCATAACTGCTGGTTTCTTTTGGCTCCATAGACAGCCTCACCTGCAGGGTTTCATTTTTCCGTTTGACACCTTGCTGCTGGTTTTCCCTTCCTGCACAAAAGAACTTGCTCCAGTGCCTCATTCACAACTGCTTCTTTGTAGTAAATGAAAGCCTCAATAATTGTATCTTGATTGTAGTGTGGATTCATTTTGACTTTGTTTCATTTGTGGCCTTTGCTGAGATCTTTGGGGCTGAGAATTAGAGAGCACACTGTACCACTGTACTTTGGACATAGAGGGTTTGCCAATTTATTTCTTGCCTCATTTGTCACAAAACCTATGCAGTCTAAAGCCAGCAAGGCAAAAATGTATTTGTTTTTCTTCTCCTGGCTAAATTAATCTAGTTTTTCAAACTCAAAACCAGACTTCTCACTAACGAGACTCTGGCAAGAAGTGCATACTCAGCCTTAGGAATAGACACATAAAACAAAAAATGAGGATGAAGAAAGGATCTGTAGGATCTGCTAGAAGATCTGTAGGATCTGCTAGAAGAGGGAAATACATGAAGAACTATGTATCTTACATGCACAACACTTCCCATGAATCAGTAGTGTCTCAAACTGTTAAGACATCAAAAAAATCTACAAACCCAGCATCTTCAGATTTTAATTCCTGACATCACTGAAGTTCCATGGCCATGGGTGAACAAGTTACTTCATGTTTTGCTTTTCAGTTTATTCCTTTGAGGAACAGCAATGGAATTTCTTGGTTTTTATTTAAAAAGGTAATTTTGAAATGTAAAATCCTTCAGTGAAAAGAAGCAAACTGAAAAACACTGTTATTTATAGTTGCATTATTAATATTTTTGATGAAAGTGTGGCTAGATGAGATAAAGGCTTTTCCAAATATAAGAAGATATCCCTGGCATTCTTTATAACCTAGCAGGTCCTAACCCTTTCAGTTTTCCTGCCTACTGAGGGCTTGAAAGGCAGCAAAAGTTCTGTAGCTACTTTGAACCAATAAATTCAATTATTTTTGTTCCTTTGAATAAAAAACAAAGTTTCCTTTGCATGGAGAATACTCAACATGAATTACCTACAAAAGCAAAGTTTTTCCTTAGAAATTGAATCTGCAAGCCAAAGATAGTATTAACAGACAGAACTGAGCCCACATCACATGAGGAACAAGCTCATAATACATTTTACAGGCCACATTTTTCATTCTTACAGACATTCAGTAAGGAGAGTACATGCCTTGTGCCGAAGAATCACAAAGACTGCAAGGTAAGTCTCCATCCTCAACCTCACCTAAAGTACCCCCAAAGCACGTTCAGCTGTATTTAAGCTGTTTGTGATATGCTGATGTAAAAACCTTCCTAGTACCCCAGTTCACTTTACTGAGATCAGTTTGAATTCCCACCTTGTTCCACACATCACCTGCACACGCACCATGGCATTTTGGCAATACACACCCTGTGGCTTTGGCTTGCAAGCCACCTCATTAGGGACAATCTGAGCAGCAGCAGGCTTGAGAGAGACCTCTGAGGACATCATGAAACAGAGGTTTCCATTTCAACAGAAAACTACTGTTTATTCTTTTCCAGCTGCCTACTTACTCATTCCATAGTGATTTAATAAGGAATACAATCCCTACTGTGATGAGATAGTTCTGTGAGACGATGACACAAACCGTCCTGAGATCGAAACTGCTATATTACCAAAAGTATGACTTAGCATATGGGGACACCTGGTTGATTTGTCACTATTTAGTCTCAACAAGTTAATTTCTCATCTATTCAACACTTTACTATTTTCTAAACATTTACATATATCTTTGACCATTTACTCCAATCCTTTTCTGATGAAATCCCTCACTGCTCAAAGCAACTTGCAGTTGTCATTTTTCCACAACAGTCTCAGTGGACTATAATCTTTATTCACGATATTAAACTAAATGATCAAACTAGTCAATTGTATAACAAATACAGACTATATAATTTAGTTTAACCCTATATGCAAAGCTTGATTCCTAGATTACATAGTGGAAATAAACTAGCGTGATCCTGTAGTTGTCAACTCAACATGAATTTTAAAGCTGCCGAATGCCAGCAGACTGAAAAGGAGCTCTAGGTCTAGAGAAAGTTACAGCCATATCTATTTAGTGCTTGAGGCAGGCCTGAAAAAGGGGTTTAGGCAACACCAAATATAACATTGTGTCAAATGATTTTTCAGAATTCCCTACGTTCTGATATGCACCAGCTCCCAGTACAGGAGCTCCTAGTTCTCTTTATCCTGCAATCTGTAGAAAACTGTTATAAAACTACTGAACTGGGGAGAACTGACTTAATAGCAGTGACAGTATCACACCTCAAAGAAAGACACTTTCATAGTGCTTCGTGTCATCTTTTAGGATTTCTAAATTAACAGTTCTGGTCAATTTTCATGGTTTTGACTGTAGTTACATGGAATCACTTCCACTGCTCTCAAGGTATCACCAGACAAACCCAAACCAACATCTCCTGAATCTTGCTGCTGTGGAGCTTTCTCAGGAATTCCACAGACCTGCAGATGAAGCTTCATATTTTGCCTAAAATCAAAATCAAATCAAAAGTATTGCTTGGGAAAGGAAGAAAACAAAAAAGACATCATGATATTCCCATACAGTATAAAGACAAAGACTGTGTGTACTGCCAACAACTTGACTCAGTTCTCCAATTTTTCTTACTCAACTCCCACTTGTCCTCCAGGATTGCAGGGAAGCAATTACTTGTTTCAGAGGTTATTTCTGTAATTAAAGCAAATTGACCTCACTTTTTTTAAAAAAAGAATTTCTGTTCCACTCCAGAAAACAGACTGGAGTTAGACTTTGCCTTACCTACACCCCGCAAAGCTCCACTGTTATTTTAAACCCAATAAAAGAGTGACTTGCAATGCACAGTGACCATGTGAGCACATCCACCCTTTGAGAGTTCCCTCCTTGTATTTTCAACTCTGTTGACGCTGTCCGGATGGGATTTACAATTGCTCAAAGCTACTATTGTTCACACTACATTAAATCTACAATATATGCAATGAGATACCATAATATTTTCACTTGGAACTTCTATTAACCCGCAACTTGACTGTATTTAATGAAATATGTAGTGCTCACAGAGTTGATTTATATGCATTACTATTTACAGTTCACATTTATAAAAGAGGGAAAAGCACCCTAAGGAACTCATGGCTCTTTTGACTTCAACAGAAAGTAAAAAGTGCCTGATTTGGTTTAGCTCAGTAACACCCCTGGAAGCCCCAGAATCTTACAGCTGGATTAGGGATGGCGACAGGAATCACTGATGCAGCTGAAACAGCCAGCATAGGAAATCTACTTTTGCTATCAACCCTGAGCCAAAACCCTCCTGCATATTTTAAAACAAAAATCACAGTTGTATTTATGCTTCTTGTGAATAGAATTATACACAAACAACGTTTTTACACTCAGAAACCTTGGAAATGTACTTTGGTCAAGAACTGACGTGGAGGATTCACACTTCCAAGAGAAAATGACACAGATTCCCTTGAACAGATCAACTTTTGCTTCTGACAGAGCTTCTGAGTGTATTTAATGATACAAAATAAAGGCAGACAGATTTAGTTAGCAGAAGGCAGTATGTTGGTGCCCTTAGAGCTATCTTCTAAGCAATCTGTTCTGTATATTAGCCAACATAAAAGCATCACTCTCCTTATTCCTCTACCAATTTAACACTCAGTTATCTAGAAAAAAACAACAATTCTTTTTCTTTTAGATAATATAATCTGACTACAGGTTATGATAAAACCAAACTTTTACCAAAGCAATGCCCTCTGGGCATGTAAAGAACATGAAATTTTCTTGTGCTGCACCTGTTCCCTAAGATAGTTTGCAATGATGACTAGCAAAACTGAGAAAAGACAAGAAGGGCATTCATCCTCTAGGGTCAGGATTTTGTAAGCTAAAAAAAAATCATACATTTCAGTACTCTGTGTATATATATATGCCAAGATCTCTGTTGATGAGATCTTTCAGAACAATTTCTGCAAGAATGTTGCAATCTCTTAATAGAAAACGAAAGCATGACAAAACCTCTACATTTCTAACACTGAGGCTATATGCTAAATTTTTCACATTCTCATTTGAAAGAGGTTGAATTTTCTTTCACCATATAGAAAACTATGACACTGAAGGGATCACTTACACTAAACCCAGTCCTTGGAAAAACACATTCAGAAAAATAATCTCCCATGGAAAGGCTTGGGAACAAGAGCATAGTGTAGCTAAATTCTCCAGAAGTTCATGACTGGACTTCTTTTCCTCAACTCCTCCCTACAACATCAATAGTCTTAGAAATCACTGAGTGGAGCAAAATGCTTTAACACCACCTGGTGTAGTTTTCAGCAGTTGGTTTTGCTTCCAGGCCTGTCATGGCTCATTAAGATAGTACAGTACTTTCTGTCTGCAAGATTGTTCTCAGAGACCATAGAATTCAAGATAAAATGAGATACAGAGGTTTTATCACAAGACAGAACAGGACTGTAACATATTGTGCCAAGGCTTTAGCATCTGAAAAGCTACAGAGGAAAAAGGTTTTCAAGGCAGGTGAAGAGTAACAACAAACCAGTTAGAAAAGGTAAATATAACTTCCCAATACTTAAAGAAACAGAGTAGACCACAACAATCTAATTCTGTGTGCACTCACATGGAGCAGTTTGTCTATATGGGCTTTGCTAAAGGTTCATGTCTTTGCTTTGCAGTTTTATCACTCTGGGACACTTTCACATTCAAGATTCACTTAGGTGAAACATTTGATCAACCAGTTTAGTGCTGCTGCCCAAAAATGGGTTAAACTCTTCTGCTTGCTTCCATGGTTCAGGCCAGCTAGTGTGAGCTGAACTGCAAACAGCGTGGCAGGCTGATTAGAAATGGTTTATTTTTCATTTTTCAGACTATTTCAACTGAAGGAGTTACAATTTAATGGGGCGACAATATAGAATTAAAATAAACATATATGATTTAATATTTTATCCTTGAAAAGGACAAAACAAAATTGAAAGGGACAAAACAATGGTAACAGGACACTAGCAGGTGTGCCCTGAAAAAGACATTAAAAAAGAAAATTCCAAAGCTAACAGAAGGAAAAAGGGACTGACAGGGATGCACTTGTTCAGCTTTGCCCCAGCCAGTGAATGCTACAGACACAGAGTGCCCCCTGTGGGACTG
The DNA here is from genome assembly GCA_013401135.1 of Cettia cetti. NCBI lineage: Eukaryota > Metazoa > Chordata > Aves > Passeriformes > Sylviidae > Cettia > Cettia cetti. Next base: position 368 of record VZUI01066825.1, on the reverse strand, counting down.
CAGCTTATCTGAGAGCACATGAGGGAGCCACAGGAGAAGAGTAGGCAGCACTGCTGCCACCACAGCACAGTGACACTCCAGTGTAGGCAGCACTGCCAGCACAGCACAGTGACACACCAGTGTAGGCAGCACAGTGACACACCAGTGTAGGCAGCACAGTGACACTCCAGTGTAGGGAGCACAGTGACACTCCAGTGTAGGCAGCACTGCCAGCACAGCACAGTGACACACCAGTGTAGGCAGCACAGTGACACACCAGTGTAGGCAGCACAGTGACACTCCAGTGTAGGGAGCACAGTGACACTCCAGTGTAGGCAGCACTGCCAGCACAGCACAGTGACACACCAGTGTAGGCAGCACAGTGACAC
>VZUI01066821.1:0-12645 GCA_013401135.1 Cettia cetti | reverse complement strand
CCCCCCCCCCCCCCCCCAAAAAAAAAAAAAAAGGAAAATTCAGTAAGAAAAGACAGAAAGTGCCATTTTTGAAAATACTGTGAGAATGTATTCTAATCCTATTAACTACTGGCAAAATTACTAGAAAACAGGATACCAAACTGGACATTTTTCCTGGGATTCTTTCTTATTGTGAATTCCTATGTGAGTAGTGGTTCTTGCAAAGTGCTGAAGTCACAATCAGAAGACTTTTATTCCATCTCTGTAACAAGGTATCCTGAGTGTCAAAGGTTATGGGTCTCTCATTTTTTTTTTTTTTTCTTTACTTGGAAGTCAGGTAGATTATCTCATCAAACTTCTTATTTTCAATGCCTGTTTGATACCTCCTTTATCACGTAAAAACTAAATATTGGAAGTTTATCTTAGATGTATTTATAGGATGTCACAGCTTGAAGTCTCCCATAGCAGAAAAATTATAGGGCTGCTATAATCAAAACAAGTTTTAAAGCCGAAAAATGTAGAATTGTCTTGGTTTAAAAGACAGGTGTCTGCCAAGGAAGGAATGGAAATTTTCCTGGAATGGAAAATATGACCCCCTTCCCTCCAAATCATTATAACTTTGAAATTATGGGGCTTTCAGGCAAAGATATGTGAAGAGGAATCACAGTTCTTCCCTAGAATATATAGATGTGTGTGACAATGCAGACAGCAGCAGCAGCAGTTCCCTCATGTGTATCACTTCACAGTCAATACCCTTGACCCACACTGAGTGCAAGCTGTTGTCTATATCTGTGTGCAGAAATTTTGGGTTTATTTTCCTTCTCCTTCTTCCTTCTCAGACATCATTTGTGCCATTGAAACATCTCTGAAACATGTCGTGGAATGCACCCTGAAGTTGCCTGCCAGCTCTATCTGTGTAGCACTGTACCTCACAGAAATACGCATGCATTGTCTCCTCCCATGCATGAATCTTGCCTCACCCCTCCTCCTCCAACTTGGCAAATTAACTGTTCCTGGCAGTCAATCACAAGCTGCTTTTGGCAGTAATTTGCTGTTTGTACACCTCTGCTCTAAGGGTCAGGCCACGCTGGTGTCACATGTTGATCCAGTCCTATCTAACCCATCAACTTTTCTTTCTTACACCTGTTAAGTTACATCACTGTAGTTTTTGTGTTATGTTTCTCTGTGAATTATTTCTTTGCTGTGAATTATTTCTTGCTGTGAATTCTTTCTTTCTTTCTTTCTTTTCTAATTTTTTCTTCTTGTGCCTTGGGGTTGTTACAATAGGTACATTATTTTTGTTTTCAGTCCAGGCTGAGAGCAGTAAACTTTCATTTGGGCAAAAAGGTTTTAGGAAAAAATATCCTCTGTACCTTGACATTTTCTTCAAGGTCCGTGAGCAACCTTTTGCCCATAGCCTTGAAAATTAGGCAGCAACAACAATTTTGTTTCATATCCCTTTAAATACATGACCTTTTCTAGGATCTAAGAGTGAGGCTTCCTAAAAGAGGGCTCTGACTGAAAGCTTGGGTGGGTTTGACTGCTGCAGTTTGAGGTCTTGCCTTTCCCTTCCACAGGGATTTAGAGACCCTAGTGCCTGGGGAGTGAGATGCAATTTTTCAGAACCATCTTCACCTGGTTTCCTTCCCAGAGGGACCTCTTATGTACTGAAACAGATGAAATATCCATGGTGAGTGAATATTCCTTACAGCTTCCAGGGAGTTTCCTCAAACAAACGTGCAGATATCTCAGAAGATAACCCTCTAATAAGTGTAAGCTCAAAAACTTGCTGTATAGAAGTACCTCTTTTAAAAATAATAAGAAATAATAGTAGAAAGCAGCTTTTCAAAAACTATAGGTAATACAGAAGCCAGATTTGGAAGATGAAATGCCTATGAAGACTAGGCATATTTTTCAGATACTTTGAAATGCTTTCAGGAAGGAATATCAGCTGATGGATCATTGAGAGACAAAAATGTTAGCTGGCAGCAGACTGATGAGCCTCACTATTCAAAAAAAGAGAAAAGCACTTCAGGAAAATGAAGTGCTAAAAGTCCCTGCTAAAAGATCCTGAAAATGTGTAAGCTTGAACATGAGAATGGACACACCAGAGCAGACCAAAGCTTAGTGTTACATTTCCTGCAGTGCCATTGATGGAGGTGGAGGAATGAACTGAAGTTACAGCAATATTTCTCCTCAATGTTCCTCAGTCCTTCATTAACATGTATCTCACCTGTCATACTTCAGAAGTGATATCTCCATAACATTCCTAAAACTGCTTTTTAGGATTGCAGGATGGCATTAGCTCCTAGGAGAGTGCAATATATGGCCATAATGCTGCTTCCCCTCATCTTTTTGCAGTTCATAGCAAGAAAGAGCTATTGTTTCATTCTTTTGTCCTTTCTTTTCATTTAATGGATGGATTTAATTGAACACATTGTTTTCAGTCCATTAGAATTCCACGGAGAGGTTTCCTGCTGCTGAGGGGCCTTCCTGTCTTTGGGACTGGTTTGGTAAAATGACATTATTTTCACGAAATCGTAGAATGGTCTGGATTGGAAGTGACCTTCAAGAACTTCTTGTTCCAACCCCCTTGCCATGGGCAGGGATACTTTTCACTGGAACCAGGTTGCTCACTCTGGCCAAACTGGACTTAATTCAATTTAAAAAAAAAAAATGCATGCCATATTGTGATCAGACCTACTATTTGATTGCAGTGTTTAGGACAACCTCCTGGTCACTGAAGGCATCATCTGCCAGCTCACGTTGTTCAAGACACCTCTGTGAACACAAATCTAAAAGGATCAGTGTGTACTCTGCAAAATCATCCTGATCACAGTGTTCAAACAAAAATAATAAAACTTTTCATTGTGAATGATGGTGTGAAAGATGGAATGAATGTCTTGGTAAGATGGCAAATGACTTACAAAAGAGCAAGCTGGGCAGACTGCAAGAATGTTCTCATACATTGTGTCAGCCTCAGGTTCTTCCAAGTGCTTTAAATAAGTGTTCTGTGATGGAGTGTGGTAATTCTGAAGGGGCTGCAATTCCCAGAGAGGGTTTCCAGGATGTTCTTGGTGGGAAACAATTTAGACTTCCTGCTTTTGATGTCCAGTAAAACAAATATTTAAGAAAGCATCTTCTCCCAGTGTGCAGCTTTATAAAGCTAAATATTTATTATTATTGATAGTAGCATAAGAAATAACATACAATGCCAGGTTTTCAATACTAATAAACTGATAACTTTATTATAATTAATATATTTTAATTTATATATTAATAACATTTTTATTATGCCTTTAGTAAGTTTATTGCAAAATAATGTTTTGCTGTTGTCACAAATCAGACCAGCTTCTGACTTTCTGTAGACAGTTAAAGTATCTGCAATATAATAAGATTTTCATGGCAGCATCTGAGTTTGGGGTGTTGGGGCATTTAGACTGTGCTTCAGTAACTCAATCAGGGCACTAGACACCTGGAAAATTACCAAAAATCCACTAACCCCAGATTCAGTAACTTCATCAATGTACAGGTCTCTCCAGCTGGCATTTTGCTCTTCAATTTGTCTCTTTTTCAAAATATTGAAAAAGTATTGAAAGAGATAAGAACGGTCTGTATCTTTTTTTCCCTTCAGATCTAAAGCTGTGTGGAAGCTTTCAGGAGGCAGGCTGCCTTCTCTGAGAACCTGTAGACTTGTGTGCTCAGGTCATGGGAAAGCATTAAATCTGTCACATTCAGAGATACCAGTGACAAACCAGAGTTAATGCTAATCTCTAGTTCACCTTTCACTGCCAGACACATCACAACTATATTCCAAATAGAAAGTACCTCTCAAGTACCCTCTTTGAATGCCATATTTAGAAAAAATAACTGTCTGTTCAAGATCATATTACCTTTTTGACTGGAGAAATGTGACTGCCAGCTTCACAGAAAGTCCATGTTTTCAAAGTTTTATTATATCTAGAGCAGATGGAGTTTCAAACTGTGAGTGTTGGTGGGGGCTGGGCAAGGTGACCTGCATTGTACTTTGGGAAATGAGATTTTCTGCAGTAAATGGTGTTATTGTGATTATCTGTGTTATTCTTACTCCAGTATGAGAAAAGTAATGACACATTCCTTGAGGCTAAGTTCTGAAATTAGAAATTGTAGCTGGGACAGAACCCAGATGTTGGCTTAATAAACATTGCGCTGTGCTGCTTGCTCCCTGCTTCCCACCAGACCTTTGTACCCCTGGGAGAGCCAGTGGTTGTGGATGGAAATGACAAAACCTCTAGTGCTTTTCAACAACTTTATGCATTAGCTGTTGCCCTGAATGAGTGTTCTGTGGTACTCCCAGTGGTTGTGATATCAAGCCCCTCAAGGTCTGAGGTCTGAATCAAAATTTGTGATTTTTTTTTTTTTAAATTTTTAATCAGTAGTTATAGCTAGGCAGAAATCATTAAGCAATTGCTTGGCTAATTCTTTGTTTTATGAAACAGGGAAGTGAATCCCAAGATGAATGGGCTGTCTGGATGAGAGCCACCAGGAATGAAGTGAGCAGAACTGAGCAGTAACTGGGGAAAAGATAATTATGGCAGTGGGAGGTTGTTGTGACCGACGGGTTGACCACCTGCTAAAAATGGGCCCCTGGCACAAGTGGAGGAAAGCATTGCATGTGAGGCCTAATTAACATTAGAATCAAGAGATACAATAAGCAAATAGGGGTTTGAGTATTAATTAATGAAAACATTATGTAATCTATAACCAATGAATGCTGATGCCTTTGTTTTTTGAGATGTAGAAATAGTGTCAAGTTTTGATGAGTTAGTGTAAAGTTTTGTGGGTTACCAACTGCCTCCCTCCTTTGTGAAAACTAGAATAAGAAGTAGAAATACTTTGGTGTGTATTGATGCTTTGCAATGGGTAATGAGCCTGTATTCAGATCTGTTAAATTGGTAAGGAACTGTTGGTAGAGTTTGTTGGAAATCCCTATCCTCTCTTCCGCCTGTTCTCACCTGATGGCACTTGTTAATCATCAAGAAAATAGGAATTATTACCACTTTACCAGTGTTTTTGAAAAGTGGATGTACAAATATTGAAAGTGCTTAAGTGCCATGGATTGTAGGAGACAAGAAAAGCCTTATAGAATAAAGGGCCTTTGTTCACTTCTGTTCACAAAAAGCACTTTGGGAAATGTACAGATGACATGAAGACTAAAAACAAGTTACTTAACCTGCGGGTCGACACTGCACGATCAAAGTGCTGACTGGTCAAGAGGACGTGTGGACAGCAACACAGGAGGTGGCATGCTGCCAATGAATGTTTTAGTTCACAAGAACGTTAAAAAGTATAATTTTAGCAAGAGTATAGCATAGTATAGAAGTCTTACCTAGTTGTATGGTATATAAGGCCTTGCTGGATGGCAATAAATTTGATTCTCTTTGGAAGAAGCAAGAGGCTGTGCCATCATTCATGACAATGGGTCGATTACTATCACATAACTTTTTTTCTTCTTATCATCAGCAGGATTTTTCTAAGAGTTTATTTCCCTTTGAGAAACATTACATATGCATAGAGGGAATGGGGTGACATCAGGTTGGTGTCCAGTCACTAGTGGGGTTACAGGGCTCTATCCTCCACCCTGTGCTCTTCAACAGCTTCTAACAGCTTGGATACAAGGCTTGAAGGTAAATTTGCTGATGACACTAAATTGTGAGGCGCTGTCACCTTCCTCAAGGGCAGAGAGGCCCTGCAGAGAGACCTTGGTAAATTAGAGGGCTGGGCAATCACCAATCTGATCAAGTGCTGGAGAGTGGATTTTTCATTCCCTTTGCTCACTATTGAACCCTTCTTACAATCTACTGCAATAGTCTTCAAATTACATCTTGAAAAAGGAAAAGAAGTGCCATTTGATGAGATTTAGGAGGTTGACTCAGATTCACTGCTGGGGGCTCTAAACAACCTGGTCTAGATGTGCCTGCTCATGTTTGGGAGATTGGACTAGATAGCCTTTAAAAATACTTCTGATACAAACAATTCTATGATTCTTTGATTAATGTATTTGTCCACCTCCAGAGGAGATCAGGTTTGTGTCTACTGGATTCCTGGTACTGAGTGGAGTTTTCTGGTTAAGACATGTTATTTGTTTAAATCACTCTGCACAAGATTCATAAATATAATCTGAAGGAAGCTCCTGAAGCACATGTAACAGTGACAGCATAGAGCATACTTTTATGTCTCCTTATGTTCTTCAAATGTTTTGCATTCTTGTTACGTGTTTGTTGACTGTGTGAAGCTGTAATGATTCTTACTCGCATTTTGACCAGAGAGTTAACATTATTATTAGCTAACATTAGCTCCTAAGTTAATTTTCTGCAGCTTTAGAGGTGAATCTCAAAGAACCAGGAAATACGAGTAACCTCAGATTCGGGTTTGTGTTCCTGCTTTTGCACAGTTAAGTAATTTTTTTCAGAGAAATCCTAGGTCTGAAAAAATTCTAGGTCTGAAATCTGCCCCAAATTAAGGAAAAATGTGTGTCTTGATCTGTGTTTCATTTCTCTGAATTACAGTAGAGCAAAATCCATTAAAGAGATATGAGTCAAGAAGACCTCAGGGACACTGTGAAGTTTAGTTAATTGTAAAGCAAAAAGCCTCTCTTACTTATGTGCTAAAGCCACACCACTGTTCAGGAAATCACATTAAAGTGAACTTAAATTTGAGTTTATGCATAAATCTCACTAAATATGGGCTAAACAGGCTTCCTGGAGACAAAGGCTCTTTCGAACAGAAGCTATAAATAACATGTTGCAATTCTAGAATAAAAACTGCTACAGAAACAAAAATCAGTTGTAATCATAATACCATACTGAATACATTGAAATAATCCTATTTTCTATTATTTTAACTTCAATATTCAGCTTTTAAACAAAAATTACAAACGGTCAAATTTAAATATGAAAGAGCTTTTAAATTGTAATTATATTTCATGAAACATGAATTCTAAATAAAATAATTATAAATGTATTGCCAGACTACGTGGAAATGCTAATAACTTCCCCGAGGAATGTCCTTAATAGCTACACAAGTAATTTTGCTTATATATTTTAATAGTTGTAAGAATGAAACTGCAATCCCAAATGCCATCCTGTTCTCAAATCTTTTATAGTAAGCAAAGGGTAGAAAAAAATATCTTGTATACATATATTTCAATGACCATTTAAATTCTAATTCTAGCTTGACTCTATAAATTAATCACTCCTATATAATTTATTTTACATATGTGATACCTTTTTTTCCTTTTGATTTAATTGCCCCTTCTTTGTATGGACTTAAATGCCTTAGTTAGGTAAACAAGTGAGTTTAAGAATATTTGTGATTTGCATGCACAAACAGTATCTATAGGTTTCAGTGATTCTTTTTCTGGATTTATATCAGTGAGTAAGGCCTGACCTTATATGAATATAAAAAGCTTTAATGAGGTGTGTTTATGGTAAAGCAGTAGTTAAAAAAATCAGTTGAGAACTTTGCTGGCAGGATCTCGGTGTGCTTTGAGGAAGGAGTTATGGAAAACATATGCTCACCTCATTAAGCTTGTCTGAATGTGCTGCAGGAATATTTGTGCGTCTGTTTCCTCCTTCAAAAGAAAGAAATTCCCCATTTTTCTACAAACCCCAATGATTATAATTCAGTTAGTTTCCTCTTACAGAATTTCCTGCTTATTTGTTATCCAGTGTCCTGTATTTTCCTTGGACAAGTCAGACAGTACTGACACACAGTGTATTTAGTACCAGCGAAGTGAACATGTCCAGGAACATACTTTGGTACAAACCCTCAATGTCTCTGGTTTTCAGAGGGTCTTTGTCATTGTTTTGGATCAGGACAACTACTACACTGCTGGTTTGGTTAAATGGTTAGCTTGTGGTAAGGACCTTTTCTCGTAGGTACTCTTGGGAGCAACCCCTTAGTTCTGGAGGCTAAAATTCTTGTTAGAGGAATGGGACCTGACAAAGGAGATAAATTAATATCTGGAGGGCATTCAAAATTGATTGAAATACTAAACAAAGGTTGGACAGTTAGAAAAGTCAGGAGGTGTGGGTAGCACAGCCATTTATTGGTGTGGTTTATCCTCTGTGTGTCATAGGCTGCAGAAATCTGGAAGTTCATAGGAGGTTTGTTGGAAGCTAAAGGCTTTCCAAAGAAGTTGCTTGGATTCACATTCTAATGTTATTTTTTTTGGTATGCTTATCTGTTTGTTAAGTGTTAAGGACAGTGTTTTCTGTCTGAAAAGGAATTTTTTCTCCTTTGTGGAGCCTTTGCATCTGTAGGTGGTGCAGATGAGACCCTGTGAGAACTGTGTCTGGGAATTAGGAATGTAAATCTGTAACTCATTTTTAGTAAAAAAAAAATTAAATATTGTGGTAAGTAATAGTGTGGTACTGAAACATGTTGCTTTTGAACCACTGAATAGTCATTAACATTGGCATTGGCATTCATACTCTGAGGGGGTGCTCTATTCAGAAGTTAAAATTACCATGCTGATCTGCATACCTGGCTTTCATGACTAGCCTAACAAAATTTTCCTGTGCCTCTGTGTAATTGCTATAATTACTTGCTTCTTCCTCTGCCTGTTTGTTCCTTTCATTATTTGAAAATTTTAAGTAGAGTGGGGAAAATTCTTCTGCAAAGTTTGTATGAACCCTGATACAACACAAGCCACTTCTGGGGCCATATATGTACTACCATCACAATGAATTTTTAAATTATCTTACTCTCCTTTTTTATACTTTTGCAATCTGCTGCCTTTGTCTTGTGTTTTTTGCTCTTCTCAGGTATGTCTTGCTGTTCATACTCCTCTGGATTGGATACAATGACCGTACAAGTTGATAATATTTATTAAAAGAGGTTAACTTGTTTTGAATCACTCTAGAGGTGATGCACTGAAAGAATTCTATTTACCTTTTGTTTACCTCTTGTTTAAAATTATTATCAGTCATCTGATCAACTTCAGTCTAAGACAATTCTGTAGTTTAAACCTGGTAGGAAGCTAAGCCCCACACAAGCACTCACTCTCTTTCCCCCACAGCAGGACGTTGGAGAAGATGGGAAGGGCAAAAGGGAGGAAAGAAGCAGAAAAGGCACTCTTGACAGTCTGCAAGTACTGCTCACCGATGGCTAAAAAATGCCTGTGTTTTCAGTGCTGTTTTGGTCACAAATCCAACACAGAGCACTGTAAGAGCTACTATCCCAGCAAAAACCAGTAAAGATGATTCACCCTGGGGAACTGCCTACCCAGTTTGACTGTGTGCTTAAACCAGAGCCTTGCTCACCTTTTGCAGATGATGTTTTCTTTGGAGTAAATTGCAGTTTGGGCAGCTCATAAAAACTCCAGTTTTGTTGCTGTTTCCTTCTTTATCTGTCATGTTCCAAGCTGACTCTTTGGTTGTGATTGCTGTGCCTTTCTACCCTTGACAAGGATGTCCTTAGCTAGTAAAAGCTCCTTATTCTCTTGTTATATATAGAAGTTTTGTCCTAGTAGCTGCTGTGGAGATGCTGCCTTCTCTCTTCAAGCTCACAAGTGTCATTCCAAGGATATAATCTTGCTAAGACAGTCAAGACCATGAACAGACAGTACCAGGCAGATTCCATGATTATATTATTTGGGAATTTACAAGGCCTACTTTTAAATTTTTTTAAGTCATTCCTCCTTTCCATTATTTGAAATGCTCATTCTTTGCTGATCGAGGTACATTTTAGCCCATCTGAAAATAATTTGCAGAATTTATATTTCAGGAGGATGAATACTTACTGCAAGGTAATCTTTCAGGAAAGCACTTATATCTCAATATCTGACTCAGAATAGGATTCAAGAAAATTCTCATTAACAAGATCTATTTATTGTTGAGCTGTTATAAACTTGTGCCTTGAATTGTACTGTCTTTAGGTCATACAAAAAGAAAAAGAATAGACATTAGTACTCAGTATTAAACCCCTGCATTTATTCAGTGATTATAAGAGATTTCTTACTTATTTTTAAAATGCTGCAATTTCAAAATAGATTGGGTTTTGGTAGCAATGAGAAATGTGCACCTTATTTAATCCATTTTTCCTAATTTTTCTGAAACCTCCCTGTATTAGGAAAAGAAGAGCTTCCACTACCTGTATTCCCTAAACCTGTGTAATTTTCACAGTTGAACGCAGCATGGAAGGATCTGTGATGTGAATTTTTTGTGTATGCACAATGGTAAAAAAAGATGCTTTAAATTTGTTGAAATATTTGAACTTATACAGTACTGTGTGAGCAGATTCATAAATACAATTGTTTCCACATAAATACAATTCTTTCTCTTTTACATCTATTTCATCTTTTGAAATGCAATTTTCAGCATTTTTAGCAATTCCTCTTTTGCGTAAATTCGATTTTGATCTTATCGTTCATTTGTGGTCTCCTGGGTATTCTGTACTTCCCAAGATTTAATTAAGATATTTTTCTACAGTTATTCCACAATATTTGGCTCTTCTTCAAGAAGGAAAACAGTTGAGACCTCTTAGAAGTTGGGCTATATCATGTAGTTATATCAGGCAGATAATGGTCTCTGTGTTACAACTGCTGTATAAACACTCTGGAGCTGAGCTTCTCTAGAATCAAGGGTGAGACCAATTAGGTCAGCCAAAGTCTTCTGAGAAATTACCTGCTGGGGAAGAAAGAATTGTGGTGAATGTGCTTAAGTAAATCTTTTTGAAAGCAACGCCTTTCAAATTCAGGGAAACTTGGGACGTTTTCCTGCTTTGGAGAATGGGTTTGCTTACCTATGCAGATGAATTACAGGAATTTGTTATACATAGCAAAAGACCTCTAAAATTTTTATGAGCAAAACCCCAAAAAAGAACAATAAATCTTTTCTTTGATGCTTAAATGATACCAGTACTGGATTAAAGCTAGTTCTCCAAGTGATTTACTTGGGTGGTATGAAGAATATGTATAAAGGATATATAAAGTCCTTCTTACTGTCCCTCCAGTTTTTCAAGCTGAACAATGTTTCAGTGATGTCCAAGATATTCAATAACCTTTTTTCTTCAGGTACAAAATACAAACATTTAGTACTGCTCTCACTCTTCAGTACAGCTTTAGTGAGTTTGTTTGATGCACATTGACAATACCAATTGTAAATAGAAAAGTCCTCCATACCCCATTCATGCATAACCAGCTTACAAACACATCTAAAAGCAAATATTGTTTTCCTCCTGGGCAAAGCTGCTTACAAGGTGAAGATTTTAATTTTTGATTTTAATAACAAGTCAAAGCCTTTGGAATCTTCACCATGGACAATACTTCCTCACCAGACCTTGTACTTCTAGTCTTTATTTTAAAATGCAGTTAAAGCCTAAATAAGGACCTTGAGGTTGTTACCATTATGTCACTGCCTTTGGTGCAGTTTTAGAGCCAGAAAGCAAAGGCTGTAAAGGAGAACTGGGAACAAGAGGCAACCAGGCAGCTTTTTAGTTTAGAACTAATGTTTTTCAAGCATAACATTTTCTCTACGAAATGGATATTTTGCAAACAAAGACTGCACCTAATTTGAGAATTTTTTTATAAAAAATGTTCAGTAAGTGATGCAATGGAGACTGTGGAGAACCAAGAAACCCTTTTTTCTTCATGGTCATAAATTCTTCCTTCAGCTACAAGAGAAGTATCTGTCTTCAAGATTTGTTTGTGATCTCTTGTTACCACAGCAGGTTTCTTTTCTTGGGTGTGTTTGTGTGTGTTGGTTTGTTGGGTTTTTGGGCAGTTCCTGTCTTGATTTACAGGGGTACATCCATGACAATACAATCATGGATTAGTGTAAGATCATTCCTTGCTAGGAAATGGCTGAAAATGAAATCTTTCTCCCTAGATCTTGCTCAGTCACATAAATGTATGCAAAAAATTATAGTTACAGTGATCCTGCAGTATACAAGTAAAGAAAAGTAACCAAAATGTGAGATTGCTGTTAAAGTTTACTCATTTGGTGTATTTTTTCACTCGGTAGAACTGCTGTACAAATGCTCTTAGGCCTACTCTCTATTTTTCTATTGTTTTCTTTTGATGATCAGAGGACTGGAACACCTCTCCTATGAAAAAAGACTCTGGGGAGACTTGGTAACACCTTCCAGTACCTGAAGAGTCTTCAAGGCATCAGGAGAGGGGCATTTTTCAAGGGCATGTAGTGATTGGAAAGGGGGAATGGCTTCAGACTGAAGAGGGCAGGTTTAGATTGGCTAGTAGGAAGAAATTCTTCCTTTCAAGGGTGGTGGGGCACTGGCATAGGTTGTCCAGACAAGCTGCCCCATCTCTGGAAGTGTTCAAGGCCAGGCTGGATGGAGCTCTGAGCAACTTGGTCTAATGAAAGGTGTCCCTACCCATAGCAGGGGGGTTGGAACAAGGTGAGCTTTGATGTCTCTTCCAACCTGTCCTAGGTTACAATGTAAGAAGTGCCCACAGTATGTATTCTGTCACCACCTTCATGAGCTGGTGAAACCAGGTGGGGCAGTGTTTCCCTTATCTGCTGCTAATGGCTCATCAATGCCTTGCCACAGGACTCATAGATAATGCCCCCGGGAGCTATCTCTGTTTAATGGGCCATCAAGGACCCATTACATGACTCATAGAATGATAACAGTCCATTGTGAGGTGCTCCTCCCAGGGGGAGG
>VZUI01066819.1:0-51749 GCA_013401135.1 Cettia cetti | reverse complement strand
TATTTTATTTTATTTTATTTTATTTTATTTTATTTTATTTTATTTTATTTTATTTTATTTTATTTTATTTTTATTTTCTTCTTCATAATGTGTGTGACGAAACTATCTTTTGTAATTTTAAGGTAAGCCTGTTTTGCTTTTTGAGTTCTCCTAGTCATATCTAAAATAGCAAACATTAAACCATCACAGTACTCCTTCCACTCTGAAAAGGAACAGCAAGAGCAGGCTTCCTTAAAGCACTGGCACCATCTCACCTCAGACATCGAATCTCTGGGTTATGTAGATAACCAGAACTAAGCTTTTAAACATTGGGCTTCAACTTCACCCATATTACTGGGTACCCACCTTCATTAACCACATTTTTCAGATACTATCAGCTGTTTACAAATGCCCTATATGTTGTCTTTAAAATGCACATGCTAGCATGTGTCTTTACGTGTGCATAGTGATGAGGTCTGAAAATAATTGCTCATGCCTAACTGGAAATCAGGCTGATGATTTTAAAATATGGAGGAAACCACATAATAACCAAGAGTAGAGTTTTACAGAGAGAAATTATATTTGTGGTCATGATTATTAAAGGAAGAAGCAATAAACTGTTATTGCCTAGTAAGATTCCATTAAAACAGCAGACAGTAGGCACAACAGAAATTATATAAACACATAGAGTAAAATACTGAAGACTTGGTAAAGAACTGTTAAAGAGACTTGTTTCACATTGCCCAGCAGTTGATAAGATCTGCAGCTGAACACCTGGTGTTAAGGGGCCATGAGCATCCTTTGATAATGGGCTGTGAATGCCCACAACAGTGGCAGTGAATGTGCCCTGCTATTAAAGGTGAGTGAACTCTAGGACCAGCTAACTGGGTGTATCACCTACCAGAGGAATATCCCGTGAATGTCCATGGTCACCAGCTGGAGTGCAACCACCCAGAGGATGCCATAGAGCTCCACTTGGCCTCTATATAAATGAATGCACAGTGAGTTTGTCAGAGCCCTTCTCACCAACAGACAAAAGATCGATCTTAGCTGGACGCCACAGATTCTTGGTGGTGATTGCCTTTCTTGCTTTCTGTAATTCCTTGCTTTTTCCTACTTTTCTATTTTGTTTCTTGCACTTTCTTTGATAGTGAATAAATGTGTATTGTCATTTTGATTATCAACATTCAACCTCCTTTGTTTAATCTCATGCTGAGTATCCTGCCCATCGCCTACAAGTGTTTGCAGCTTAGGATACATTTCCAGATTGGGATATACTCACTGTTTATGAAGACACCACACCTGTAAGCATGAACAACCTGCTCTTGGCAGTGGGGTTGGACTAGGTATCTCCAGAGGCCCCTTCCCACCCTAAAAATTCTGTGATCTTGTGTATTACAACAATCTGTTCTTCCTCAAACATTGAACTGAGAATTGATAAAAATAATTTTGAGCCATCTGTGACTTTTTGACATTACCACCTATGCAATGAATTACATTTTCTCATGGACTGCGGCAGTGGTAGAAGATAAATATAAAACTGGAGGGGAAAATGCCAAGAGCTACAGTAATAATTCTAAAGAAAAAAGATATTGCAAGCTTTCCCAAGTAAAGAAATAACACTGTAATGGCAATTATGTAAATTATATTTAACTTGAGGTTTTTTACTAGTGCTCTTTGTTTTCTCTTTCTCCCTATCATATTTCCCAGTGTTGCCCAATGCTTCTTTTAAAGTATGTTCCTTCCTGATCTCTCCTTCATGGCACATTTGAATACTGTAAGGAAGCACTCCAGATAAAAGGCAAAAACATGGAGACAGTAGAGCCTGTTTATAGAGCAAGGTGCCATTCCACCAAAGGGCCATCTATGGGGGAAAACCAAAAACTTGTATTTTCTTTTCCATTTTGACTAATGCTAAATCTTTAGGAGGTGTTCATTTCATATATACTCTAAGCAAATGTATTACTTGAAAAAGATGAAAGCTTATTGGTTCATAGTGATAGGTTCAGGAGCAAAAAGTCAACAATCCCAAATTTTGATATGCATTTTTTGGCCTTTTTTTTGGAAGAAAACTCACAGAACTAAGGTGCTGTAGGGTTTAGTACTGGGGTGATTAAGATACACACAATGAATGTGCTTTAGGTCAATGATTTAAATACCCGAAATTCTTCTTTCAAACGTCTTTTTCTTCACCCCTTTGTCTATACTTAAAGACAGGAGAGAGAATATCTTACTTTACTTAAGTCAGAACAACACTCGAGCTTGACAGTGATCTCATTATTACTGCTTTTATACCCAGCCACTTCAATGTAATCCCAAAGAGGCTAACACAGAAATCTTGGTATAGTGTGCATCAGCTGTTTGCAATAGTGAATTTAGTCAGAATACAGTCCTGGTATTCTACTAAAGAACAAACTTTGTCCATGATTTTACAGTTGAATTTGTAAAATCCAGTAATTCTAATGTGTTTACCCTATGCTGAATGCAAAACTGCAATTAATAAGGTACTCACTAATGCAGCTCTTCAAGTGCTGTTACACAAATGTGAGGGATGATAGACACAAAAGTTAAATCTCAAGGGTCTAATAATCCTCAAAATGTAATGGAAGAGCCTGCTAGTTTTATTGGAAAGAGTTATTTTTAATAAGAAGAACCTCAATATGCAAGAGCCTGAAAGAACAGTTGAATGAAAACAAGACATACCAGTTAGTATAAAAATTTTGCATGCAGGTAGGGATGAAAGAAACACACAGAGAAACCAGAAAGGGAATTCTGAAAGACTGAGTTTAGCAAAACAACTGAATACTTGAGGTAATCTATAATTGTTGCTTATCTAAATCATACACACACATTTTTTGTTGTCCACTCATTATCAATAAGATAATAAAAAATAATCATCAAAATAATACAGTACTCTTTTTTGAAAGTTAAAACTAGCCTGAAAATTTATCTTTCAGTAAGTGCCTATATACGTGTGGAAATTGATATGCAGCAGTACTGCTGGACTCAGAAATCTAAAATTTTAGTTACAGTTCTGAAATACATTTTCTTGGATGTAGCAGAAGTAAAAGTTAATTTGATATTTTAGTGTATGTAGAATATAGTTTTCATTTTCTCCTTGCAAATATTACAATGTTAAACAAGCTTTTGCACCGAAGGATAAGATTGACTATCCAAGATTACCTCCACACTGGGCTAGGACACTGCATCAAACTCTGCATTTAGATTTAGATTTACCTTCTCTGGAAGTTTTCCAATCCTGTGTTGACAAGATATTGTGATCTTAGAACTCTTAATATGTCATGCACCCAACCAAATAGCTGTGTTGTTTCTCTCTCAGACTCTCCACGATTAACAACATCTTTAAATCAAACACAGAAAAAAGTGATTTTGCACCTCAAAATTCACTTGATCACACCTTGGACTGCTAATATTTTCTGTTCACAGAAATCAGAAGAGATTCCTTCCCCTGAAATTTCCTTACCTAAACTAGTATAGAGAGCTTTAGTATGAAATTGCCTGGACCTCTGCTGAGCAGAGGACTACAGAAATGTCTTTACGGTTGGTATTTGCTGCACAAACAGTGCTCCTTTGGAATAACTAATCCAAACTTTTAAATGTCTGGTTTAGATTTCAGTGATTTAACTTTATGACAAGTTGCTACAGGGAAAAAACCAAACACAACCATTTTCCCGGGGCACTATTTGTAAAAAGCAACTGCACAGAGAGATAAAATTCTTAGTGGCTGCATGTTGCTTCCATATCTTGAGGTCAACACAGCCCAGATGGCCTACACCAGTAGAAGAACAAACCCTAGAATCTTAAACAATTGATTGCTGTCAAGTGATCAATCATTAGGAATATGATCTGGAAAAGGAAAACATTAGACTTTAGCTCAGCTAAACCAGCAAATGTAGCTCATCCAAAATGCTTAATTCTAAACATGAACCTATAGCAATGAGGATGAAAGCAGTAGTATGTGAGTTCTGGTTGGCATTCTTGGTATGAGTTGAATGTTTAAAGGAAGTAATCTTAAAAGCACTTTGGGATTGAGAAGGATGGTCAAAAGAACCATGAATATTCAAAATCAAAAAGAATGATTCCATGATCATGATTACTGTCTCTGTTACTTTAGCTCAGAAGAAATCCTACAATGTCTAGAGCAGGAAAGATAACGTGATGTTCTAAAGACAGTGGATATATAAATACACATTTCAAAACAGCAGTTTCTAAGGAATTACTGTTATCCAAGGAATCTATCAAATTGATAAATTGAAGAAAGAAAGAAAACAAGCCATTCAAACCCATTCCGTTTTTACATATTTTCCCTAGATAATGCTCAAACTCTGCTTTTGGGAAATTACAGAGTGTAGAAAAATATCTGGCATTTGAGGCAAAGCAATATAAAATGGAAGAAAACAGCAGCATCTAGAAAAAAACCCTGCAAATATTCTGCTGGTACAATGGGCAAGGAATGATGAGTAAACCAAGAATTCTAATGTGTCTTTTAAGAAAATCTTGGGAACAACCTGAAAGTACTCCATTTCCCATTTTCTTTCTATGCTTACTTCACTGAAATCAGAAAAAAAAAACCAAAACCCCAAGGCCAAACAAGATTAAAAAAACCCAAACCAAACTAACAAAACCCCCCCAAAACAACCCCCAAACCCCAAACCCAATCCAGTCCAACAAAAAAACCCCCAAACCCTCAAAAACCCTAAAAAGCCCCCACAAAATCCCCAACAGACACACAAAAAAAAAAACACACAAAGAAAAAATACCAAGCACAAAACAAGCCCCACCCCTTTTAATTTGTTAGGATTTTCAGAAACTGGAAAAGATCTAAATCTGAGCCATGTAGTGAAAATGGGGTGGTATCGTGAAAATGCAAAAATCACACCAAAATGTAATTTGTAAAGATGTTATTTTAATGTCTGTCCACTAGAATAGTCTGTTCTACATTCATTTTAAATATGTTTCAGCATGCTAATTTCTCAGAAGTAAAAATGCATATATTTATGTTGGACCACAGTAAATCACACTCTGACTTAAAACCGTGAGAGATGCCCACATTCTGGTGATGTACTGCAGACTGTAACACAAGAAGGAAAAAGAGCATCTCAAAGGCATTTATTTGCTCAAACGTTTATTTTTTTCCTCCAGAAAAACTAGTATTTGTAGCTTAGGGAAAGGCTTTTGCTGTGCACTGCATGTATGTAACTGTTCCTTCACTATAAAAGACGTAGAAAAAGCTGCTAGCTTGTCTTCAGTCACTTAAAGTGAAATTCCTTCTAGAATTCGATAGTAAGTCTTGCTGACTTGAACTAATAATGAATGGAGCTGCTTTAGAAGGAAAAAGGAAACCAAAATATTGTTAAAATTAAATACAAAATCCATATGATAACTGCAATGTTGGAATGACAGCTGAAATAATAAATGGCAGGAAACATATTTGTCATTCTTTGGGAATGACTAACTCGGCCACTGAGCACTCATGACACAGGAAACATACTGGGTCACCGATGATACTATTTATACTAAATCTTGCGACTAAAGAAGAAAAAAAACCCAGATGAGATACACCTAATATAAGATAAAAAATAAGCATTCAACAGAACTTATCTGCTTTCATGAAGAAACAAATAAGCAATGTACTTCAACCAGTCACCATGTGACATGTATTTCCCCCATTTACCTTTTTTCCCATCATCTCATAACCTGCATAGTGCCTATTTAAAAACTTCAAACTACCAAGATCGACAGATACACAAATGCCAGATGAGGAGGGCTGGGAAACTTGCAGCTGACAGCAAACTAACAAATCGTTACTGTTTTACAATTCAGAGTGGGTTTTGGACATTAAGCAAATGACTGAATGAGACAGACTCTAGAATAGGCAAAAAGGGGCACCCAACAGCACTTAGCCTGAAAAGCTGTAAAAGAGCTGGCATTCAACCCATGATGCATCCCCGCTCAAAGGGGATGCTTTTGAACACAGAATTATTTGCAGCAGAGAAAACAGGAAATTGTAAAGAGAATTGAAGACCCTCTCTCCCTTCCTAAATTCCTGATTTTTTGCATCATTTTGACAACTGCCAGGGATCCATGTAGGATGGCATCAGCTTCAAAGGTTTGCTGGCACCAGTTGTCCACAGATGCAGAAGCACTTTGCCATCTCCTGCTCCTCCAGCTCCACTACTGCTGCTCTGATGGCAGGTGTTGTATAGCGCATCATCCCTAACAAGGTGCAGACTCTTTAGGATCGCCTATTTTATTCACATAGGCCTTTTCAGAAGAGAGGACAAATGAGCCTCCATACTTAAAAAGCTTGCTCCTTCCAAAATTTTAAGCTCATTGCTTGTTTCTGTGATACTCAGAAAAGCAACAATCATCAGCCACACTCAAAGAATTCAATGACAGCTCTCTTCTTCAACTTTCAGTAGTCTTTGTATTATTTATTGTCTAGTAAATAAAGCTGAAATGCTTTTCAGCCTTGGTTGCAAACTCAGTACCCAGTTGCAGTCCGACAACAGCAGGGAATAAAGCTGCCAATGTAAAATAATTTTTTTTTCTCCTTTGTGACTGCTTTCTGTAGATTTCATTATTTCTCCTAGATCTGCACTTTGTCATATCTGGGGCACAGCAATACTAAGTAAACAGGGAGAAGTGATGTGAAATTTTTATCACAGAAACAACTGGTTAGGAGGTGATACCATATTCAAGCTTTTCCCAAAAAAACCATGGAAGAGAGCAGGTACCATTCTTCTAGAAAACTGCACTATTCTAGTCTGACATTTTAAACATACAGACACTTGAGTTGTTTAGACTTTGTGGCACAATTATCTGAGAGGCTGTAATGAGCAACTCCACTGGATTAAAACAGCTTTTTGAAAGGTGGCAGCTTTGTGTGATACTTAAAAATAGCCTTTGTATTTTAGCACTGTTCTTTGCTATCAAACAGATGGAAGGACAGCTCACACACAGCATGGGGTGGACATGTGCTTGTGCAAAAACAGAATGGTCAAGAGAAATGAGCACATTAAGGTCAAACAGGTATATCAACTTCTCCAAATATTTCTCAGGATTTCAGAGAATGGTGCGGCAGGACTTTCCACAGCTGTTTGTTCCAAGTTTCTCTCAATGGCTTTCCCTTCCCTGAGTTTGCCCACTTATTCGAGACCTACATAAGTTTCAAGAACCTACACAACACTGTTATTGTTTCAAGTATTTCCCCCCAAGTTCCTTCAGAGTTTTTAGGCAAACACCATCCAGTCCTGATAATTTGTTATTACTAATCTTGTTGATTTTTTTACCAAAACTTGATTTGAAGCAGTCAAACCCTACGGAAACTTCATCAAGGTCTTCCATCAATGAATACATGTGCAAGAAATTACAATTATATCTTAAATCCAAGGCCTGAGGGTAGCTTGTTTTGAGTTCCTAGTACGATACACTGAAATATGCAAATTAGTTATTACAAAATTCTTGAAACTCATGAGAATTTTAAAGCAGTCAAATCAACAATGTGAAGGCAAATAATTTACATTGTGCTTAAAGTAAATGTTAGGCTGTTGCTAAAAGAAAAAGAATATCAAAATAACTATGTAAGGAGAAAGAAGTAAAAGAGCTATTATATATATATACACACTGAAACATTAATTGTGAAGATTAATTGAGATGATGTTTAACATATTTATAAATCTAGATCAAAAAGAAGAAAGGTTGAGAAGCCCAGTTTGGAGGTGACAGGATTGCTTAAAGATGTGATGTGAAACTTCTGAGGAATATAGTGAAGTTAACTGAATTACTAACACTAGTAGTTTACTCAGTGCCATTGTATAAGCCTAATAATTTCAGCTAAAGTACTGAATCCAAATTAAATAAATATAAAAATGCAGATTCAGAAAAGCAGTCATGATATTTGAAATAATGAAAATTATGTGAGGAAAATTAAGAGGATGAGCAACAAAAGTACTAGGACATTTTAATTTACACAGAAGATGAATGAATATAATCAAGATACTCAAAATAATGAATGGTTTAGAGAGAGTAAATTGAGGCTCTTAATTACTCTTATAAGACTGTAGTGAGAAATGTTCCAAGAACTTGAAAGGCAGAAATAAAGCTAATAAAAGTAAATTCTTTTTTTCCATTCAATGGAAAACTCAGCTGTGGACCTTGCTGACCAAGCAGCATTAATATGAAGAACTTAATAAAAACGAACAGCAGAATTAAATAAATATATACCATCATTTTCCTAGTAGGTTGGACAACTATCCATCATTTCACACAAAGATATGACACCTTAAAAATACATTTTGGAACTTGAACACAAGTTTGAGTCAGAATACAGAGCAAAATTCACTGTGAAAATTAGGTATAAACAATATACACATGGATGATCTTAAAGGTCCCTTCAAACCTAAACTATTCTGTATGATTCTATCAGCTGATAGAATATTCCTATAGATATTCCTATTTACTATTTGCGGCATTTGCATATTTGTTAAAACATTTCAGAGGAGTAGTAGGAAAACAAGAAATCAGTAGACAGAATCATGGAACTTCTGACATTTTAGCCTAGACAAAAAGTACCGAGAAGTACTGTCCGCTGCTTTCTATAAAGGATTGTACAGTTATGAAAACACCTCAACCTTATAATAAAAATAAACTTCCTATGAACTTTCTGAACAAACAGGATCACAAAAGTGTTATCCAGTGACAGGACTGATTTCTTTCAGCAGGAAAAAACCCTTGCAAATACACTTTTGGCTAACCATTCCCATCCTAGGTGAATAAATGTATAATTTTATTGTGTCCTTTTTTTCTGGTTATGAAAACTGGGACTAAGAGAATGGCTGGCATGCCCATGATTGCAACACTAATCACTTGCACCAATCCCGATGTCATAAGACCTATTTTACGTTTCCTTCAGGTGAACTCTGCCAATCCACACTTTGAAATAGATTTTTTTTCCTACACAGCTGTTAAATAGCATGTGCAAAACAAACATATATGAAGAGCTCTGGCATTCTCAGGGAAGAGAGGAAATCTGAATACCTAAATATCTTCAACCCTATCTCAAAATGAAAATCTCATGAGAACCTTTGTTTTACATATCAAAATACAGCAGTAGGGAAGGCAGGGGTGGGGGTGGTGCAGGGATATTTGGGCTTACATACCTTTCAGTAGAAATCAGCTAACTACCAGTCAGTACCTCTATACTGTGCAGTAATTTCTTCCTCCTCCTGAGATACTAGGCTTCACCCTCACTTGGACTCCAAGCTCTGTAAAAAAGCTGGCACTCCTGAGCACACAGCTCCCACGGGGCACCCTACTGCACTGCCTTGGCCCCAAAATCTCACCACCTTTGTTTTCATTTTACTCCTCTTGATTCCTGTGCAGAGGAAAATACTAATGTGGTGGAAAATAGTAATATAGTGCTACAAGGGAGAGAAAACAAGAGAATTCACTAACAAGCCTTACTCAAAACCAGGGAAGCACAGATATGTGTAGCATGCAATGCATTTCCAGTATCTGGAAGACACCCTGGTTGTGTTAATAATACAAAGGGAATGTAGGTAAAATCCTATGACTCCTGGAGATAGCACAACTTGACTGGGCAACCTTTCAGGGCTGTCTTCGAGATTGCTCTCAGGCACAGAGAGATGGCTAAAGTTCTTTATTAGTAGCTCCATTGACATTATTATGTAATATTATTAATATTAATAAATACCATCATTAAGATTTTTTTGTTGATTGCCCTAGGAAGGAGAGGGGGCACCTGTTGGAGCAGAGCCTGCTGGGTCCCAGCATGCCCAGAGGGTGAGTCTACCATGAAACAGGGGGCAGAAAAACAATTATCTGCTCCAGAGAAGGTGATTCCAGCATCAGAAGGGTTGAGATCTGCTCAGTGGTGAGAGGCTATTAACTATTACACCCTTCTGCATGCCCATGTGTTTCCAACTCTTTTTATATCCCATTTACATTGTATAAATACCCAAGCTGATTCCAGTGGCAGAGTTGCACTGAGCTTTCTTCTCCCCACCATGACTAATCTTACGGAGCAAAACAGAAGGTTTATTTTTTGCAGCACTGGTTTAATCTCATCCACAACACATTCAATTTCCCTTACAGTTACTACTTTCAACCAATATTTTAAAAACCTCAGCCACCACTGAAGAAATTTAAATAAGCACCTCAAACTGTAAAACAACTAAATGCTGCTAAGTATATATAGTTTATGGTGGAGATAATTTAGTATATATAATCAGAGTTTCAATTTTCTCAAGAGCACAAGAGTAGGATGAATTATTTGTGGAAAAAAGGACAGAAATAGAAGAAAATAAAGCTTCTAAGCACAAATACTTTTCAGTGTGGTAAGACTAGGTAATGTATTTATTATATCATACTTAATAAACTTGTGTCAGAGCTCTGCCTTGTGTCCTTAGATGCTTTTTTTGGGATACAACTCTGAGCAGTGGTACTGAGAGTGACCTGAAGAAAAGTATAGTGCCTGGGTGTTATCAACATCTCCAAAGGGAAAGAACAATACTTCAGGATGGTCAAGGTAGCATAGTAGTGTTGAAGGGCTCCCCGTCCTTGACTAACCCCTCTCTACCTGTGATGGGAAAAACAAAGCAGGATATTAAAAGAGCATGATTGTAATACTGTTCTGCTGAAACTAAGGTTTCATCCTTGGTGAAATATATCCTTTCTGACTTACTGGAAGCCATTATAGACATCATTCTTACATTATTCAAAATATTAAGGAACACCGAAATAAGAATATGGTGTAGGATGTCACAGACTGCATATTCTTTTATTTAAATATTTTTAAAAGGTAATACCATTTTTTTTCTGGATGTTTTTTACGTTCAGATTATGATTCCAACCCTACCCAATTATTCTCTACATTTTATAACTATTCTGATTTGGTAATCCAGAAAAAATCCTTTTTTAAAAAAATCAAAATATTGAATACACTTTGTATATACAATATACAAAATATATTGTATATTCATCACTTTTATATTGTTCTACTTTTTCTTGCACTGTAATGCTTACCTGCTTTTAAAAGCCAATGGTATTTTTATAAACTCAACAGATAGTGTTTATCTGCAGTGACACCTTGGGTTCTAATCAAAAAATTATTTTGAATTTCAAAATTTGCTGAACTTTCCCTGTATTACTCTCCCAGCAGGTTCCCAAGGAGGGATTCTGCTGTTCTTTGACCAGATTCAAAGATGCCTTGTCAAACAGCTGCGTTACTAAGGTTTTTCTCACCAAATTCTTTTGGGGAGTTTCAACAGTGTGAAGTGCTGCTTTTCAGTCTGCTAGTTTTTGACTGTGCCTTTTTGGCATTATGGTAGTTCCAAAAATTCTAACTGACATCAGAGGAAAGTACAGCCACAGACAAAACTGCTCTGGTTTCCTTTCAAAGGCAGCCAGACTCAAAAACAAAGAAACTCCAATGCTTAATACACAGACAACATTTCACTAGGGAAAAAAAAAATCTTTAGCACTTTCAGAAATGATATTTCTGTAGTTATGCATTAAGACTTCAAAATTCTGCATGAAGTTTTTCTTTCTAAAAACATCACGGTGTTAAAATACATTTTCTTCTGAATCAATGTATCCTGAAGTAAATGAGTGAAAAGGATTACACAAAGTAAGAACTGCTTGAAACAATTATTTAGTAACAAATGGACTCTTGGTCTATAACGTCATATAACGTAATTTCTGATAATGCAGCTTCAGGCATTCCCTGAACATGAAATCTTAATCTTTAATAGACTATACAGAAACCACAACTATTACTATGCAAACCATTCTTCTATCAAAATGCAGGGTGTGTATTATACTTCAGAAAAATAGCTGAGTAAACTGTTTCTTGATCTTCACTATATGCTGTGTATTGATCTAAAATATTCAGGCAGCATCTGTTCTTTGAGAGTGGGAAGGAAAGCAGTCCTGTGAGTACAGAAAATACAAAAGAAGATGCTTTGGTATACATGAACATATACACAAATTTCAAATTCTCTACAAATTAAAAAAAAAATTCTAACAACAAATTAGCAGTGGAGAAGGCATTACAAAGAACTTCCATCTATTCTTCTTCTTCTGTTGGTATTCAAATTTTTAATCAAACAGTAAATAAAGGTCAACAAATGGCTTCTCTCTAGTTAATTTTCAATTATAGCTAATACCATGCATTAAAGGCATAGCAAGGCACTGGCTAATATGTTAAGGGTAGGAGGAATTGTACCATTCTTTCATGCAAAATACTAAAAAAGCAAATCTGCTTAGCAATTGATCTTAAATTACTATTTCTGAGTGCAAGAAAGCTTCAGATTAGCAATGCTGTTTTGACTTATTCATTCTGCT
The DNA here is from genome assembly GCA_013401135.1 of Cettia cetti. Lineage (NCBI taxonomy): Eukaryota > Metazoa > Chordata > Aves > Passeriformes > Sylviidae > Cettia > Cettia cetti. The sequence goes on along the minus strand of VZUI01066819.1, from coordinate 39,383 downwards.
AAAGACTAACTGAAAGCAATACTTTTTTAGATAGAATTCTTTTCTCTCAGAACCCTCTATTACTCTGGCATTAAAGTATCTCTGACATCACATAAAGGAGCGGTTTCCATTTTGTTTTTCTAAAGCTGTTAGTCTTCAGAACAAAACCAGTTTGCTATGATAAAATCTGTTTTTCCCATCCTGGACTTCGTTACCTTAGCACCTGAGCAGGCCAAGAAAACATACAAAAGAGAAAGGAAATAGGAGAAAGAGAAAAAAGAAAGAAACAATACTTAAATATTTATTAGTAATTTTTCTTATATATTTTTGATATGTATTAAAATAATCCATATACATTTCTCAGCTCAATTACTTACAAATAACTTATCTGCAGAATCAAGTAAATCTGTCAGCTGTGGAAGTTTATTTTTCCATGTGCTATCTTGAGATAAGCAGGTCTGTAATATTATATTTCCACTGACATAATTGTGCATGAATTCTGATCTGATTTAGTATTACATGGTGCAAAAGGTGACACATTTTCTTTAATACAGCCCATTAGAAAAGGAAAGGAATTGCTAGTGTATGAAATGTAAAGAGTTTGACTGAAAGAACTCTGGGACTTGGGGGTCAACACCAGTGGAAAAGTAACTTGCTCAACTACCCCAGGCACTAAACACTGTGACAAGCAAACTTAATACCCCAGTGCTTTACTGAGACAATCAATAAAAACACTGCACTATCAGACTGCTACAGCTGTACATTAACCTACCATATAACTACCCCAACTGCTCCTGAACCAGTCAAACATGCATTTGCTGATCATGCAGATAACACAGATACCTCACTGGTCCTTAAGTCACATTTAATACCTAGTCAGAATGCTAAAACAACCATTTATTGCTTTTCCATATGCCATATATTTTAATTTTCAAGTCAATCTAAATTGTACACCAAAGACTATATCCAAAGATGGTGAAGACAACTGCTCAGATATTAATGTACAGGACTTTTAAGGTAAACTCTGCACATTACTACTTGAATCCTCAATCCACACCTGTTACCCCAGCATACCTGCACCTGGGCTTTGTGGCCTCTCCCTGCCTCCTTGCCTTCTGATGCAAGTCTCAGTATCCTCACATCCTTGCCTGCCCAAGGACTGGCGATTTCTGCTCCTTCAGTTGTCTACGTTTATTTTTATATCTTATTTCTGCTACTCCTTCTCCCTGTTCCAGCTCTAGTTCCTACAGACTCTTCAGCTCAGAGCTGCTCCAACAGGGTTCATGGGTGTGCATCGGTGCTCTTGTATGCAGCTCAACAGAAAAGTGAGTAAATTCACAAGAAAACCACTGCCCTCCTTGGCACATGGTCCCAGTGCTTGACGTCTAGCAACCTGGACATGCTTCTTACCTTTGGAACTTTTCTAGTAGTTACCAGTAAATGTATAGAATTCCTACCATAGAACAAAACGGAAACAGAACAAAGCAGTTGTATGCACTATTTGTCCAAAAGCTTTATGCTAAATTTGCCTCTTAATCTGCCAGCAGATTACACCTGAGGCAGACTCTGCTCTGTACCATGCTGTGATGTGTCCTAGATGCTGCTGCAGAACACCAACTTTTCAATTGCATATCACATTGCTCTAGGATGAGCTTTGTTTCTAAATACCTTGGGCACAGGTGCTTCTTTCATTTTGTCAGGATTTTATTTTGCCTAGATGATCTGTCCTGCAACTTCATCACTGATCCACACATCAACATTACATAATCAATATAAATTTTTCCACTGAAACACAGATGTTTCAAACTGTAAACAAAAAGCCTCTTGCATATTGTTTGCAAAATCTTACAGCTTAGTTTCCCATATTCCTGTATTTTCCTCCATAAAGCACAGCAAAGCCTGATCAACTGTCCCGGCAAATTTTTGTAGCTGAATTTGCAATTTTCCTCAGAAGCCTATCTGTGAAGTCAAAGACAAACACCTAGCTTTTTTGGTAGATTTTTTCAGCTGTGTTGTAGTGTGAGCCTCACCATCAAACCTCAGTTGAAAACCCAGACTGCAATACAGCATTCATTTTGCATACAGCTATGTTGCTGAGCACTCTCTTCTCTCTCAGCATCACCTCTGCCACTCATTCATTCTCATTCACATACACCATGTCAACCACATGCTCCACTGGGAGCACTTACCTCATGCTAGCACACCTCTACCATCACTTTTCTCTACAAGGCTTTTGAAGTTGAATCTTACTATAATGTCTTTGCACAACCAGGTTTTGGAAGTGGGTGGGGTACAGAGCTGGCCTCTGTGAGAAGCTGCTGGAAGCTTCTCCTGTGTGTGACAGACCCCATGCCAGCCAGGATGGACCCATCACTGGCCATGGCTGAGCCCACCAGCAGTGAGAGTAATGCGTCTGTGACAACGTATTTAAGAAGGAAATAAAGAAAATATAATGCACAGATGTTATTGTGGCCAGAGGGAAAAAATGAAGAGTAAATATGTGAGAGGAACAGCTCTGCAAACACCAAAGTCAGTGGAGAAGGAGGGAGAGAAGGTGCTCCAGGGGCCAGAGCTGAGATTTCTCTGTAGCCCCAGATGAAGACCATGGTGAAGCAGCTGTGCCCCTGCATCCCATGGAGATCCATGAGCATGCCACACCTGCAGCCTGGGAAGGAGGGAGTGGATGCCTGAGAGGACTCTGTGACCTTGTGGAAAACCCATGCTGGAGCAGGGTCCTGGCGGGGACCTGCAGACCCATGAAGAGAGGAGACCTTGCTGGAGTAGGCTTCCTGGTAGGACTTGTTAATCCTGCAGGGAACCTACACTGGAGCAGCCTGTGCCTGAAGGACTCCACTCTTCAGCAGAGTGACGCACGTTGCAGCAGTTTGGGGAGAACTGCTGCCCACAGGATGGACTCAGGGTAGAGAAGCTTGTCAAGGGCAGTCTTCTGTGGGACAGACCCCATGCTGGAGGGGAAGGACTCTCCTTCCTGAGACCAGTGTCAGGAACAACCTGTGAAGAACTGACTGTAACCCCCATTCTCCATCTCCTGCTCTGTTAAAGCAGAGGAGATAGAGCTTGGGAAGGAGAGAGAAGTGGAGGTAGTTTTAAGACTTATTCTACTTCTCATTATCCTGCTGATTTTGTTAGTAATAAATTACATTAATATCCCCAAGTTGAGTCTGTTTTTCCTGTGATGGTAATTGGTGAGTGATCTCTCCCTGTCCTTATCTGAACCCATGAACCCTTTTGTTATATTTTCTCTCCCTTGTCCTGCTGCAGAGGGGAGTGATAGAACAGCTTTGGTGGGTGCCTGGTATCCCACCATGGTCAACCACACTTACACATTACTGCTTCCTGTGGGACTTGAAGGAGGATTTGTTGTGTATTACAGGCTCTACACTTTACTGTAGAAAGTGCTCAAAAGGCATTGCTCCAAAGGTGTTTGGGGCTGTTCTTTGAAAGGTTGAAAAAATGATGTTATGAACAAACCTAAAGAAACATTCAGGTGGCTGGAAAATCAGTGACTAAATGGCTCGCTTAGAGTTGCAAGTGGTTCACGACAGCAGTTTAAACAATACTCAGATCTCATGATTGTGTGAAACTACTTCAAAGACATTCAGTTACAAAATGAAGAATGGTGATGGTCCATTCTCACCACGTTTGAAACCACATCATAGTGCTAAGGTATAAATCAACTTGCACATGTAGGGAGGTTTCAAAGCAAACCCAGCAGTAAACAGCTTTGGTTGTTTCCTTTCATACTCATTATTTCTATCCCAAGTTATGGAGAAGACGATACAGATGTTTTTAACTACACACTAAAGTTACCTTTTGAGGACCTAGGTGAAAACAGCCCTTCGCATGGCCTCAAAGAATTTAAATCTACTTAGTTACATTAAGAAATAATATTAAGTGCAGAGGGAAAAGTATGTCACATTTTAAAATAGCTAACATAATCTAGACATATTCTTTATTTTATTTAATAATTCATTGAATTATACTTGGATTGCTTCAAAAGGAACATCATCCACATTATATTGGTGAACAACACCATGTACAAGGGTAAGTGTAATTCGTTCAACAGTTAGACTGTCCTGGGGTAGACCATAATATTATTACATTCCACATCTTTCTATGCCCAAAGCTTGTTCCTGTATCTTTAGGACCCTGGAAACGAGAACTTTGTGTGTAGGGGACGCTTTTAGGGGCGTTCTTAAAACTGGCTCTCCCTCGGCAGTTTCCTGCCTTTTGCCGTGTGCTGTTCGCTTGGCTGGCTGTTTGGTGTTTGCTTAGGCAGAGGTTTTGTTCCCCTTTCTGGGTTCTCTTTTCGGTGTTTTTTTTCCTTTTTTCTCATCTCGGAGAGGCTGCCTTGGTGCGATTTCCACAGGCGCCCACCTGTCGCTGCCAAGCGGGGCAGCCCCCGCTGCAGTGCAAGCTCGCACGCACCGACGGCGCCCAGCCCCGGACCGCCGCTTGGTTTTGCCTGTCCTCCGGTCTGTTGCCTCAAAAAGGGTAAAATCCCTCCCCGAGTCAATAGAATACCAGCCGAGGCTCCAGCCGTCGGGGAGATGAGCAGAGCGGGGAAGGGGCAGGAGGAAATCTGACACCACCTTTCCCCTTGTCCTTCGAATGACGCACGCAAGTGCGGAGCACCACCTTGGAGGGGAGGGATGTCCCCAGCATTTTTGGGCCTCTCTTTCGTCTCGAGAGATAGCAATTTTGCTGTTATTTTTTTTGCCTGTTGCTCTGATGCCTGTTAGTGAACTGCTGTTTTTTCACTTATCTCTACTTGCATTCATTCCTTATTGGTGGAAAGGGACTGGTTGAACCTATGAAGGAGAAAACTCATTCCAGAGTACTCTTTAAATTGTCTCAAACCAAGACACAGACCCATGGTTCCCCAGGGACTATCTCTCTTACACACACACACACACACACACACACAGAGCCCTCCTCAAATGCTGAACTTCAGATATAAATCTCAGATTCTGCTCTCATTAATTCTTATTTTACTTCACTGAATTTGATAGTATTTCAAGACTGCACCAGGATAAAGAAACCTGATCTCATTAAAAATAAACCTCTCAGAAGGTTGTCCAAGTTGTACCAAGTACTAAGTAGATTTAAATTCTTTGAGGCCATGTTTTCAAAGATGTGTACATTAATGATGAAGACTATATGATGTCCCACTATAGGGCAGGATGAAAACTGGTTTTTTGTGAAAGTTGCTATGCTGTTTCCACAGCATATGCTAACACTCCACATGATATCCAAGGTACATCCAAGCAAAGGTAACTTACGGCTGTGACTTGGGGGTGACCCAATGATATCAAAACCAGCTGATTTTCTAGACTGGAGACTGAAGCAGTATACACCATCACCCAAAAATTGTTTACAATTTTTATAAAAACTACACATCTCTTATCAACATCTCTACATGAATAACTAAACTGAGCTGAAACCAAACTACTGAGAAGTACGACTTCTGCAGCCATGTACTGTAGATTGCCCTGTTGTAGAGATTTAAGTGCACACTGTTTTATAAGCTAAGCTTTGAGGCAGTAACAGATTCATACATAGCTACAGTTTTCATTGTAAGATGCTGTTGGTTTTTTATTTACAGTTAGTATTTAGGTACTGTGTTAATGTAGAATTTAATGGTGGAATCAAGCTATAGGTGGACCAACAGATTTACTCATTCTGGAATTTTAACTCCACTCACTCTCTTTCTCTGTATCATTTCCCCACCATTTATTTTATAGAAAATAACTGCCACTGTAATAGATCACAATCTTTTTTATAGAATATAAAAATGCAGGCTACATTGGAGCTATCTTTACTTTCCCTCCTGATCTCCTCTTAGTAAAAATGTAGGGCATGCTTCTGAGACAGGTTACAAATGTGTCTTGCCTTGAGAAGAAAGTTAGTACCTCTGAGTAGCAATGATTAAAAGCTTTAAAACATATTTTAATTTGACTCAACTATAATTCACTACAAAAGCTTCTAGTTATCTTGAAGTACAATACCATTGACTGAGAACTGCAAAGAATGAAAGGCTAAAGGGAGAGTAACCAAATGTGCAAATGTTTTGAATATTTCTTCTTAATAAAATGTTAATATGAAGGTAAAACAAAACAGTGTTCAAAATGTGCATCTTCCTCCCTTTATGCCTGCAATGGTAGCAGTTCTCACTAGCTCTGTGCTGAGGGCTTCCAGCAAAATGCTGACCTGAAAATCTTTGGGATTATCTAAAATCTTACCTGGAGCTTGTTAAAAGAATAAAGCCATGTGAAGAGCATATGTGAAATTCTTAGAAGTTAGATCTTAGATACAGAGACAAATCTTAGCTACATAGATTATGCACATTGACTGCTACATTATTATAACTGTGTAAAAATGCTTTTGATAGCTTTTTGATAGCTTCATGTAATTTAACTGACCCTTATTTGCTAAGACATTGTACAAGCCAGTGTTTGGAAAGGAGCCAAAAGAAAAAATGAGAGAAATCAGATTAAACTGTAAATCTGTGGTTGGCATAGATTTAGCAAACATTACAGAACATTTGGAATGCAGAATCTATTTCTTGGAAAAACTGGTATTAAATGAAGGACAAATGCCTGAGCCAAACAAACTACATATTTTTCAATTCCTAAATACATAACAAGACAATAAAGAAAAATCAGGAAAATGGATTCCACTGCTAAGCACCACTTTTTAACCAATACAAGTAGTATACCTGTTGTTTTAATTATTATTCATATTGCAAGTGAAGATGAAAGTTAAGATTCTCCAGCAAAAAAACACATCCTGTGGCCTTAAATTAATAGTCCTGTCTTGACTGCAGCAGAGGGTGAAAAAAGTTACTAAAATCCAGAACATCAGAATGAGACATGGTAAGTGCAAATTGATCTTGTCAGAATCCTCTCAGTATTACACACCATTATTAATAAAATGCATTACATTAACTAATTTCATATATCTTGGCATTCATCATCCTCAGTTTACTACTTCTGTAACTGCATGTAGGGATGTCAAGCCATGTCCCTCCATGACACATAACCTACATCACTGCACGCCCGCACTGAGGTTGTCACGTAGCAAGTCACTGATATCCAAGCCAGCTCTAAAGAAAGACACTTTTCATAATCGCCCAACAATCTGATAAGTGAAAACATATGGATAGGTTTAGGTAAAGCCTGCAAGGAGCCTTTACTAAATGGAAAACAGGTGCTCCAGTTCCATGCCATGTAATACCCTGTTGATCATTAAGTCCAAAGGTTACAGGACTAATAGCTTCCTTGTGGTAATCAGGGAGCAAAGACATTGGCCATGGTCAAACAGCTGGGGCATATTTTACATATTTGCAACATATGCTTCAGTTTTAATGAAAGTAAGGGTTTGGCACATTTATTAATCTTGTAACTTTCTTCTCAAAAGGAGGCCCATTTTCCTGAGTTTTCTATTATACCACATGAAAAAACAGGAGAAATAATAAAACCCAGAGGCCAGTACCAGCTGGTTTTACAAAATGTGCATTTGTTTTCTCACAAAAATTAATTTTGCACATAGCTTTGAGAAAACACACACAAACTACAATAACACAAATCTGCACCCCTCCATTTAGACAAAAGATGTTAGAGGAACAGCAGTAGTTAAGAGAGTATATTTAGTCCACCAGAAGGGAAAAACAGTGTACTAGCATCTAACAACAAACAAGTTAGTCCTAACCATATGCTTATTATTTACAATTTAACCTCGTGCAAAATGATGCCTACTGCTAACATACTGAGTAAATAGAACAGTCCATACATGCTTGCTTTAAAAAGTGTAGGGTTTTTTTCCAATTCAAACAGCATATTTTATCTTGAGAGCTCAAAACATTTGCAATAATGAGGACAGCTTTGAATTTACAAAAATCAACCTTAACACCTCCTGTATAGAAAAACAGTTCTTAAATATTCAATAAAAGGGCTCACTGAATGCACACAGTAATGTCAGTACTTCAACCTTGGTAACTAGATCTAGAAAAATGTTTGAACTCTGATGTCAGTTTGAGAAAGCTGAATATTAGATCACAACATTGAAACCTAGAGTGATATTTCTAATTAGGGGTGTTTGCACAGAGGATCACCAGACAATTGGGGGGAGGGAGGGGCTGACCTCTGCCCTCATTTTCTCCTTTAAAGGAGTTTGTTTAGCAATTTCCAAAACCCACTAAGCAGTAACTGCACAGGCTGGTTTAAATTACAAGTAGTCAAGTACTATTCTTTGTGAACTAATCACAGTGGTTAAAATATCCAGAAATACACACACTACTGGTATGACACATTAGCACCAGATCTAATACTAAAGCAAAAAGAAAAAGGAGAAAATGGACTCAAATGGATGGCAAATCAGTGTTTATCAGAAAACAAATGATGATTCAAAGCTAGCGTATTGAGATAAAATTCAAGTTTTCCACAGATACATGATGGACTTTTTACAATAAATCATACGTTTTATTGCTAGAAATGGATGCTCATATCATTTAGTATCAAAAAAATCACATATGTGTTTTGTAAAAAAAGATTTTATTAGTACAGTATTATGAAATTATGTAGCTAACAATTTAGGTGATGTATACAAGAATTTCACATAATAATTGCAAAATGTTTGACCTGGCAATGGAACAAGGAAAATACTCTTTTTATCATCTCTTACATCTTAGGTGTTAGCTAACAGAAAAATAATCATTGAGGGGATTAACTAATCACAGTGAATTTTCTGGCATTTCAAATGCTGCTGCCAGCATATGAATTCTTACAGTGGTGTATAAATGTACATCTCAGCCAGAAAAAAGGTCAAGAGCATAAATTAAGATGCAGTGTTTTTCTCCTCTCAGGAAAAAAAAAAATAAAAATTGCTGTATGTTCCCCCACAGAAGTGGGGGAACATTTGTGAAGGTCAAAATACTCTGAATTTTAATACAGAGTTATTGTAAAACTATCTATTTATTTTTATTTTTATTTTCTTCCACAAATATCACCCTTCTGATAGGAAAATATCAGCAAGAATTGGGGTGTCTTCACTGCACTTATCTCAGCAGAAAGCTATGTGCCAGTGCTAGCCATTGCTTCAGTGGTGCAAGGTCATTCTGATTTATTTTGTTTTTTCTCTCTCTCTGGGGTACAACCAATCCAAGAAGTCCCATAGCTTGGCTCAATAATATGTGGAAATGAGTTGCTATTTACTGTGGTTGCAATCCTCAACGTAACTAGCAGCATCTAAACTGAATTGCATCCACTCAAATAGGTGAATGATCTGCTGTGGTTTCCCAGCTTGCAGGGCCACAATGCAAACTTCAAATCAAATGGATGTCCATGAGAATTGTGATTATTTAAATGTCATATGGAGTGCAAAACATTCAAAACATTCTTCTATCTAGCAATTCTTTGAAAATTTCAGATGTCAATATCCCATCCTTAACCAGTATAGAGTAGCTATTTTCACACTATTTTCCCCCTGAAGTACAGCCCTATTTGTAGTACTCAAGACAGGGAGAATTTTTGTCCTTTAAAACCAAAAGTTGTTGCTGCAGTTATCTTCACAAGAGATATCAAGTTCCAGACAAGCTGAGATATTCTTGTTCCTGGCAGAAAAAAAAAATTTGATCCAGCTCTGGACCAGAAAAAAAAAAAAAAAAGGAAAGAAGAGGAAAAGCAAACATAAGAAAAAGAACAAAAAGAAGAAGAAAGAAAAAGAAGAAAGAAAAAAAAAAGAAGAAAGGAGGAGGAGGAGAAGAAGGGGAAGAAGAAGAAAAAGGAGAAAAAAGAAAAAGAAAAAAAAAGAAAAAGAGCAGGATTTATAGACCTCTAACCTTTCCCTCAACACACTATAGCATTATTAGGATGATAAACAGCTCTGTCCAATTTTCTGGACTAAAACACATCAACTCCTTTTTTAACTGTCGGTAAAAACAGTGTCATGTCTAAATTCTCCCATCCCCAGATACCCAAGTGCTAGGAAAGATAATTACCTTGTCATCTCTGTCATCCTCTTCTTCCTCGTCCTCTAGCATGTCCTCCACTACCTGCAGACAGAAACAGTAGTAGTTGTCATCATTTAAAAAGAAAGAGTTTTGTTCTGTCAATTCGAAGCCTTTTGTAGATGAAAACTTTATTAACATTTGAAATAAATGCACAGAGGGAAAATGTACAACTAGGAAAAAACACCTGATCTAGTGATTCAAATTTAGGAAAGTGTTACAGCTTTAATTGACCTACATTGGGGAATTATATACTGAAAACCCTTCCTTTGCAAAACGCTTGCTTGACAATTTAAGTATTTAAAAGGTATTTCACAATTCAGTATATGCCTGCTTTAACTAAAGGAATCTTTTGTCAGCTCCACTGGTGCCTATGCAGCGCACATGTGCTCACTTCAAATTTATGGTTACCTACATAAAAGGTCAACACTTTTAATAGAATTTACAGTATTCACCAAGAGATTCTTGAAGAATACAAAGCCAGAAATAAATTCATAGTAGTTTATCTCCTTATGATGTTTAACAGTGATATGTACCATATGCTCTATCAACATTCCCTGTGGTTTTTTAATAATAATTTTATACAATCTGTGCATCTAATTTTATGCACATTAATTGCTAGCTGCACCAGCCACATGTCTGCATCTTTGTGTTTTTCCATACATAGTTTTTCAGTCCAACACCATGAACTATAAACATACATTAAATTGCTTCTCCAAATATTAATAATTATTAATCATACCATTAGCATGAAATAAACCACTACGTTTAGTTTACAGAGAGATCAAATTATTTTCCAGGCAGATTCAGACTTAAAAATCTCTCTCTCATTACACTATGATCAATGACCCTAACAGGAAAATTCTCTGTTGATGTGTATGTGTTTGTATGTGTATGTATGTGTGTGTATATATAAATATATATATATATATGTATGTATGTGTGTATGTGTATGTGTGTGTGTGTGTGTATATATATATGTATAAATATATGTATATATATGTATAAATATATGTATATATATACCTATTAGGATATAAATAAATCCATACTGAAGGTCAGCAAAGATCCAGCCTAGTGTCCTATTATGCGTGCAAAAGTTTTATACTATGTGTTATAAAATATGCATAAAGCGGAAAAGTGGAGGCAAAACTCACTGATGTGAAACAATTTTTGTGATTTAAGACAACACACTAAAATTGCAATTTCATAGCCACCCCCCAGACAATGCTGCAAGGGTGGTCCCACATCCTTAAGTACAAGAACTTAAGGGACTTTATTCAAGAGCCAAATTCAAGTAAGGGAAGAACTGAAAAATAAATTGTGTGAATCAGTTTCCTTTCCCACTGTTAGCTCTACCATCAAGACAGTCCCAATTAGGCATGTTCCATGGGCCCATGCAGAGCCTAAACAACACATGGTTCAATGTAACATCTCCATCTAGTAGAGCACTGTGCATACATGCAAATCACCTGCACAGATCAAAACATTTGCAGTTTCAGCTATTCCTCCTTGTTTGAACCCTGTCCCAGAGGCACTCTAACAACCGTACTTTGGAGGGGAAACTCCAGTTCTGCCTGCTGGCTGCTCTGTCCTGGATGTTTGAATGAGATAAAACTAGAAATGAAAATAAACCATAAAGAGCAAGCATGTCCAAAAGCATGAGAAGGAAGCATGGCCTGAGAAAGGAAGAAATTACTCTTGAATTCTTCCCTGCCCAGAATAACAATTTTAGCAGGAGGAGCCTGACTAAGTCTTCTGCAGCCTCAGACCTGGCGCTACCCAGCTACATATACTTCTGAGTCCCCTCAGGCAGAAGAAGGAACTCAGGCTGTGCTCTAACCACTATCCATGAAGAAGTCTCCCTCACCAGTCTGTTGGCCTTTTATGCCAACTGTGCTCCATCTCTCAAAGAAAGGGGATCAAAGACAGTTTTGATCACAGGGAAACGTTGAGTGCATGTTGCTGAAATGCACGTAGTTCCTGTTTGGTTCAATACAACTCTTACATCCCATGTCTGAGTGATCCAGTCTTCACTGAACACTCTGAAACAGGCATTTTCTGTCTCCCACACACCTGCATCACCTTCTTGTCCATCTCCTAGTTGCGCACCGCTAGTTTTCTTGGGTTCAAAGTCTTTCAGGACCTCAGCTGTAAACTGCATCACTGGAGAAACTGAGTTCTTCAAAAATACCCTCAAACCTTTAATGCATTTGGTTCCAGTGACCCAGTTTACTGAGCAGCTTCACCAGCTCTACCAAGAAAATGGTAAACTGAGAGGAGGAAAACAAGCTGTTAAGGCCTGAAGCAAGACAGAAACTCCTGAGATCAGTTTTTCCACATACAAAACACCCACTTAACTACACCATTAGTTGAATAAAGCCCTAGGTATATGGGTGGATGCTTAGATATAAATCAGATCTGTTGACTCACATACTACCTAATGCCCAGAGCTCACTACGTCAGTAGGTCTCTTATTTTTCAACATTAGCATTCCCTAGACACTTAAAGATCTCTTTTATGTACATCCAGAAAATCGTCTTGAGAAGGCTGAATATCAGGATGCATATCTCACATTAGCATTCAAGCTAGGATGGAGACAATTAGCTGAACTGGAAATCTCTAAAATTGTTGTAAATAAGGGCACCTCACAGAAATCACTTGCATGACAATATCCATTCTAAATTATCTAGATAATAACACTTCAGACTCAGGTGTGGGTTTTTTTCTTCAATAGAGAGGCAAAATGTTAACTTATTCAAAGGGCATAAAAAGTCCTTTCAAATTACTTGAAGAATCAGACTAAGCCCAGATTTCTCCTCAATTCCATTTTTTAATTCAAAAGCCACTACTAGTCTATGTTCTTTTTCTACTTTAGCCATGCTATCAATTACATTTAGATTGGAGTACTGAATTGTTTGGGAAGAAAAACAATTCAATTTTTGTAGCTAAAAAAAAATGCAATGAAAATGTGCCAATGCCCAAGATGCATAAATAATTCTCTGAAGTATGAAACATAGCCCATGCTTTCACTTGTCTTGAATTTTAAAAGAAAGGCTTAAAAGAAAAAAAAACCAAAAACAAACACAGACAGTGATAATACAATTCATAAAAGCATCAAAACAAGTATTTTCAGAACTTGGCCACAAATTAAAACAAGGTCATAGTTGTATGATATATGAATTATTGGCACACTAAAGACTTATAAAAGCTGTATACTGAAGTACAGTCTACTCCAGAATAGGGCAAGGCTGTTCAAGAAAGGTTCAGTAGATTTGAACACAGATTTCAGTTTAACATTGTATTAAGAATACAGTAGGAAAAGACCACTACAATGGATTTTTTTCCTTTGATTCTGCCTTGTTTCTATTCAAATAGAGTGCATATGGGCCACTCTGTTTGGAAGGAATACTTGGAAGTAGTTCTTTGGATCCTTGTGTCAAGCATTATACCTGAAGGAGGTGTAAGGGAGGGAGGGAGGTAATGGAGAAGGAGAAAGAGGAGAGAGAACATGGGCAAAAAAAGGAAATAAAGATAAAATGCAATGTTACATTAATTTTAATAAAAGTTCTGTGGCAAAAATCTTACATTGTCCTTAGCATATTGACTCTAAATGATGCCTTCTGATACCTTGTTTGAAATCAAGTAATATTAATCAAACAACGGAAGGGCTCTAGGGAAATCAGAAAGATCTAATGCAAGTAGTTGAAACTGACATGACCTTCTGTAGCATCACTTCTCACAGACTTATATGCTGCATACTGGTAGAAGGTCTTGAAAGAAATTGTTTCTTGGTACTGTCCCTTGAATGTGGTGCAAATACAGATGATATTTAAAAAAACCCCCCACACAGGTGACCTCAAATACAATATGTAGGCTACTTCACAGCCAAAAGGTAAGGGGATGATGTTTAAATGTTGCAAAGTAAGACCCTTCCTCTGCAATACATCCCTATTAAAAGCTTATAAATGAGAAGCAGCATGTAATCTAATGCGTACATACTGCCATTATTCCTGATCCATTCCCACCATCTTCAAGAAACACAGGCCAAAAATACTGTACAATTCATAATCCGTAACAGATTAGAGGATCATTGCTCTGTCACAGCAGATATCATACACCAGGTCAACAGAAGGAAGCACAACCATCACATTTACACACTGAAGAAAACCTTAGCATCTTGTGGGCTACAATGCAGTCTTCTGAGGAAACTGACATTAAATATAAATTGCATTTATTCTAAAGATCTGCTGACTAACAAAGAGAAGTTCTGAGAAAGTAATTAATTTTGACTTCCAACCTCAACACCTGCAAAGCAGAGTTGGATTCTAGTTATTTACAGGCATGTTACATCAAAGCCCTTCAGTTGTAGAGGATTTAGAAATACCTCCTTAGAAATACCTTAATCTAAAGAATCAGTGGAAAAGTGATGCACTGAAACTTAACACCACTTCTAATGAAAGATCCTTTTCTCTATCATCAGCCTGCAGTTCCTCACACAGTGTGGAGACCGTTATCAATTGTCTCTGTTCTACATTTTTCAGCTGATCCAAAAGAAACACCCGCACAGAAGATATTCTGACGTCTTGTTTGTTAATGTTAATAGTACCAGTAACATGTAAATGTTAATAGTACCAGGTATTTGCTCCACACCGAAGTGTAAAATTAAGAAAAGGAGAAAAAAAAGAGCACTAACTCTGCAGATAGCCATGATGACTGTTACCTTAATACTTTACCAATGTCCCTCATTAGAACTTCTCTATATCTGCTTAGATCTTACTTGATGTAGTCCTTCAAAGCTAGGTGGTTTCCAATAAAAACAAAATACTTTCTATGCAAAACATGTCATGATCTCAAAATATCCAAAGGTATTTGTATATTCATATATAAGTACTAAATATTTTTAAAAATCTAAACTGAGGGTGTGATTTGGTTCCAAATTAAATGCATTTCAGATGTTCAATTAATGTAGTCAGAATTATACTGTTCAGGACTGTTTGGATTTATATTTTTGTTGTCTTGACATGAAATGTACTGTAAGCTTGTGAGCCATGCAACTCAGTGTATACCAGTAAATGTAATATGAAATTATGTAATTTGTAGGGATTAAGAAGGATGCATAAAACCACTTGGGCTTTCTCAGATAATTTCCTGGTACTTAATTTGAAGGAAAGATATTAATTGTCTGCAAACCCACTACAGCAGCACTTATGTGCTCATCTTCACAAAATGACATCTGCTCCTTTTATGGAATTGCCAAGGAGAAACTTTACAGGAGATACATCTTCATTAAAATGTCCAACTTTTATACCACATTTTTAAGGAAAATAAAAATCAAATTAACATATTCTGATTTAGGGGTGCAATATATCTGGGTCCAACCAGATGTAAACATTTTGATCTTCAGGTATTTATTTGTAGTAATCATTAGAATGACTGAACTACTAGATGTGATAATTAGTGTGATAAGCTTCTCAGTAACATTGAATATACTGCAGTACAGAAGACAGGAGAATAAAACCAAAAAAGTATTAGTACTTTTCTATTAAATTACTTTCTGGTTTTTACATAGGCACTCAAAATATGTCTTCTAACAAAATGCATTTTGTTAGCTTATTCTGGGAAGTGTTCACAATGTAATTTAGTCTGATTCTTAATAGGAAATAAGACTAATACAGCTATCAGAGGCCTTTTGATGCATGCTGCTGATTACACCGGGTTCTGCAATGTCAATAACAGAATTTTTATTTACAGTATAATACATTTCTTGGGAACATGTATCAGCAGTAAATACAGTTGATTATACAAGAACGTGTAATCTTTTTGCTGTTGTCAGCTTTATATGCCCTCAATATTCAATTGCCAATGTAGTTAAGAGTAAGTAATTTTTAACATTACGACGGTACAGTACTATACCATTTCTCTCATTTTATTTCAATATTTGGTTCTCATTTATTTTAGCTTTCTCTTGTATTTACACAATGCACTGTGAACTGAATATTAGGTGTTTATTTGAAGTATGTCTCCATCTAAAGGCTTCGGTATGTACTGTACACTTGAAATGTCAGATGTCTCAGAATGCTTTTAGTTCAGCAGAGTAGCAATAACTGCATTTTTTGCTTGGCTAAGTATCAATGAAAGATTACTATGCAGGACTATCAAAAATAACACCTTCACAAAATATTGTGAACTAGAATTCTTAGGCAAAACCTTATGATAAATTATCTTATAAAGAACACGTCTCATAGATTTTCATTGTTATTGTTATTTATTTTCAAATATATTAAATTCTAGTAGGACCAGATATGCTTCTGCTATAAAAAGCACTTACCCAAGTTATTTTAAGCTTATGGGTGTGTCCTAGTCTATTACTCTCAGATTTGAATCTGACCAGCTTTTTTGGTATAAAAAATTTATATTACATATTTTAGGTGAAAATGTATGTAATATGCATATTGTCATTTCAGTTAGGGGTTTTTTTTGCCCTGGTATTTATATATTTCTGTAAATACAGTAAAATCCAAAGTTCTTAAAAGTCTTGGGCTCATTAAAATGTGCTAAAGTGATAGAAAGCCAAACAAAAATTTTTAAAAATCTCACATTACTATGAGATTTTAATTTTAATTGAACTGTTTATATCAGTTCAGTTACAGTAACTAAACTGATATTAGGTTATATAGTACTTATTATTTAAAATTGCCATTACAATCTGTTGGTGAATCTTGTTATCATTTAAACCTTCAGACAAATGTAAATAAAAAATTAATTTTAACAGTCTCATACAAAAAACGCTTTCTCTGTGCTGTAAACTTCAATTTTATTTTAGATGCCAGCAATATTGACAGACTATGGAAATAAAAAGTGGCAAAACTTAAACTAAAAATTAAAAAATTAAAAATTTAATTAATTAAACCTGGTTTCTGACAGGAAAAAAAAATCCAATATTTAAAGGAATGCTGATGATATTTAGGGTGGGGTTTTGGCCTTTTCTCCTCAGGTGACCAAAACAAGCCAAAGCGTTCCAATTCTTTAGTGCATTTGGGTGTTGCAGCTGTTGCTGGGGTAAGAACAGGCATGTAAAGTTTTACCAAGGAGTTTACTACATACTCTGCTACTGTTTGCAAACCTCTGACACAGGGATTATGATTGCAGCATGGACAGCCTCTTTTACCTGTAGCCCAGACAGTCACCTGCAGCTGTTATGCTGCAGAAGAGAAATGCCTACCACCCAATGTAGATCTTGACAGTGTACTGTGGGACTGCTTAATTAGTGCAGAATGCATTTAAAATATTTATAGTATCAACATACAGTTAAATAACTTTTATGTAAGATTTATGTTGATTTGTTCAAGTCTCATTTAATGACAAACTATGAAGAGGATGTTTCATAAAGATAAATTCTCCATTTAAGTGCAGCAGGCCAGCAAATGTTATGATGTAATCTGGAGCAAATTTGTCCAGCTTCAGTAATTATGTGCACTCATAAAAATTAATTTGATTAACAAATTTGAATGCATGATTAAGCTGACATTTTCATGTTTCTTTTCTGATATGTTAAAAGAAAACCCACCCTGTCCCATTGTGGAGCACTACATTATATACTTATTTCCTGACTGTATGGATCAGAAAGAAAAAAACCCAAGAATATCTCTGTGGAGACAACGAATCTTAGTGGACAATGTAATACTCAGGCACATGTTGCCAGTAGTCTTTGTTCTTCAACAGCGTCCGCCCTGCCCACACAGACAGATTATGACTCATATGCAAAAGCCCTTCTAATTTATTTTATTGATAACAAATGAAGGCAAAGATTATGATTTGTTAGGAGCTAGAAAACACAAGGTAAAATCAGTTCTGCATAATATTGAAAATAATTTTATTTTAAAAAATCATACTTTCCTTACTTTTAGAGTCATAAATCTCATTGGCTTCACAGACATATTGTTCTGTGGCTAACTCTGTATGCTCTGAGCAGCCCTCATGCTGGGGGGCTTTGTGGCTACTGTCATTGCAACCATACCAGATACTTCTCAGGAAAGTAGAGTCAGAAAGCAGGCAAGATGTAGTTTCTCACCTGACAACGTCCTTTTGTATCTTGTGCAAATGACATTCTCCAGACACTGTCTAGCCAGAATACAGGGCTTTATTTTTTCCATCTATTCACAGCAAGACTTTAGTCTACATTTAGAAATCTCTGCAGACTCCTTGGCAGAATATAACTTCTGGACTTGAAGCTCAAAACCCCAAAGTACCACACTGGCAAGGGACCTGAAACACTTTGTGTTTGTCCTATATTCATCTGCACATGAAAGCCTTTGAATATAAAGACCATAAGTGAAGAAATCTTTAAGACCATAAAGTGAAGAAACAGAAAAAAAGACCATAAAGTGAAGAAACAGAAAAAAATCAAGTTCCTGCTTTGTTTGCTTACTTGGTAACTCAGTTTTCAGCTTCTAGGAAAACAGCTGGTTAAAGTCAGGCACTTTCCTGTTAGAGTTAATTTATGCATTGAATGTACTGCAAAGTGGCACTCTCAGGCCCAAACAGGAGCAGTAATAAATCCACCTGACAGTGCTCTGACAGACACTGTTGCCTGGCTCCTAGAACAAAGTGATAGGATTCTAATGAGAAAAGATCTCCTAGGTGCAAGTGAGCTGAGCTTCTATGACCAATCCAAGCTTATTGTACTGACCACCTTTTCTTGAGTGAAGAAAGAATTCACTGAGATAGATATATATTCATACACATCATTCTTCCCTTTCTCACTTTGGCTTTTTTTCAATTTGGCAATTTCCAGAGCACACATGAAGATATGAGTCCTCATACAGGAGGACTACAGAAAAGTACCCAGAAAAAACAGCTTAGAAACTTAAAAAAAGAGCTGTCTTTAACAAAATTATTTTTCTTCTATTCTCAAAATTTCATCCTAAACATGGCTAGTTCTAATCTCTAATAGAAACTACACATATAAATCATCAAAGTCTGCATAGGAAAAAAATCCACAATGAAATTAGAAGATGCCTTGTTGTTACTTTATATAATTCTTAAAAGAGAGTGCAAATTCATAAAAAATTGTGTATGGCACATTAACTCCCAGCTGTTTAGAATAATTTGCTATGCAAAGACATGTGCATCTTTTAACTTTAAGAGGAAATTGGCTACTTAATATTTCCTTAAAGGGCCTAAGTATTAACTATCAACACCAGATGTGAAGTAATCAAACCTCTTCTCCATGGAAGTATATTTGGCAGAAGAACATCCACAGGTACCTTCAGGGATGTGCATTATTCTTCTATTAAATGTTAAATTGCTTGGGAAAAAAATCCCTAACAAATAATAGACCAAATGGAGAGAAAGATGAGTATCTTCAGTTGAAAGAATATCAGAGTGGCAGAGGTTAGCAGGGCCATCCTGTCCTCCCCACTCATGCCGACATCATCAAGCCCAATCTCCGTACTCACACAAAGTCACCTTCTGAGCACATTGCCCAAGCCTGTGTCCTGAAAGGTCTTGAATATCTCCACAGATGAACACTTCACATCCTCTCATGGCAATATGGCCCTGGTTGGGACTACAGTCACAATGAAAGTCAGATGAATTTTCATGTATTTCGGTTTGTGGCCACTGATGCTGTCCTGTGATGCAGCACCACTGAGAGGAGGCTGTGCCTCTCTCCTGCTCCCTTCAGCCATTCACACACATCATCAAGAACCCTCCTCCATGCAGAACAGCAGCTTGCTCAGCCTCTCCTTCTATGCCAGATGCTTTGATCCCTTCATCATCTTCCCTTTGCTAGAATGAAAAGCAGCTCCCACTCCTCACCCTCCCAGCCTGTCCTGGCTAAAGAGCCAGTATACGTGCACACTGCACAATGGACGTGACAGCAATTTCACCACGCCTCTGTGGTTGTGAATGAACAGAGCCGCACGTGGACCTCCAAACTCTTACTGGTACTTAAGGTGCACACTAATGTACTTACCACTGACATGCTGGGTTCTCAGAGGAAGTGTGAGAGACTTTTCCAGAGGCATTTCCTTATTTGTGTGTCTACACCTGGCCTAGGGGGCACATCCGTCTTGTTGGATTGGTTTTGAGGGCTCTCCTGGCCATTCATTCTGCACCCTTTTCTTGCCAACTCAGACCACCAATTTCATGACAGGACAAGGGGCAGTAGCTTCAAACTGACAGAACACAGGTTTAAATTAGATATTGAGAACAAAATCTTCATTCTGAGGGTAGGGAGGAATTGGAACAGGTTGCCCAGAGAAGCTATGGGAGCCCCATCCCTGCCAGAATTCCAAGGCCAGGTTGGACAGGGCTTTGAGCAACCTGGTCTGGTGGAAAGTTTTTCTATAAAAGTCCCTTCCAAATCAAACTATTCTGTGATTCCTTACTTGAGGAATCACTTTTGTGGGTCACCATCACCTCCCTCCCCCATTTATTTTTAGTTTAATGCTCTCCCCATCAGATTGGATAGTCTTCTGGAAAAGAAGATTTTGCCCCATGTGGTGAGGTGGATCTCTTCCTAGTAGTCTTCAACCCTCAAAAAGTATCCCCCAGTTGTAAAAACCAAGTCCCTGGTGTCAATAAGAGCTGTGCAACTGGTTATTGTCCTTCCAGATCTGTGAAATCCTCCACAGGCAGGATGGAGGAGAAAATGACCTGTGCTCCCTGTCTGCTGCCTATTTGGTCATGGAAGAACTTGCAGTGTCACCAGAGGAGATCCAATGTGTCTGTTACAGAAGTTAAGCATTATAGACCAACAACCGAGAGACCATCACACTTTGTCCTAATTGTGGTAGCCAGGCTTATGTACAGGGTAAAAATAATAATTCATAACTATGCTAACTGTGCTTAATTCTCAGTATGACACTCTCCAACCATACAATCAACTGTTTCATCCCAGGGAAAGGGACAAGAGCAGCTTGACAGTGGGAACATTTTAAATCACTTTGAGAGTTTATCTGACCATTCCTTAAGTTAGGCAGCTCCAGCAAATAGTCAGAACATGCAGAACACAGCCTGAAATAGAAATGCACAAGTAACAAAAAAACCCAAACCCAACATTTTTCCCATTAGCTCCATGCAGTTATAATGACTGTAACTTTTGCTTAGAAATAGAAGACCCCAGACACCAGACAGGAGTACTGCTGTCTTCTCCAAGCTACAAAAGTGAGGGACTTTTTTTGGTGCATTTGAAATCATCAAAGTATGAAGTAGTTTCTTAAAAATACTGAAAATAAGCTTTTAACCCACCATACTTTCTGTTTGCAGTCCGTCACCATGCCATGCTCTATTATATGTAGGGGCAGCTACTCCCCACCACACAGATCCAGCACAGGTGACAAGGAGCAGCAGGGTATGGTGACAGAAACACAACAGTGATTGATACCTTTAAAACAAAAGATGTGAAAAACATGATGGAAAAAGGGCAGGAGAAGAAAAAAAATCTCAGCCTAGTAAGATTCACTCAGTTCTAATCTTGTGTTTTTAGGTGATCATGGTTTGATACAAGAGCAACTGTGCTAAAAATAAATTATTTTGTGAGGTAAGATACTTGGGAGTACGATTATAAGTGTAAATATCTTCGGAGAAAGCAGCAGGGTGTACTTCAGGCAAAAATGTTACTGCAAAATTCAGAAGAAGACATTAAGAATGCCAACTTGGCTATCTTTTTCCTTACTTAATATTGGCAAGAAATATTTATAATGTGATTTTTACACCTGCCACATGACTCAAGAACAGAAATTAATTTGTTTTAGTTCAGTTCAGAACTATCCACTAAGTCTATACCTATCTACAGTCACTTACACCAATGTTTAATGCAAGAGTTCCTATTTCATGAGAGCGTATCTTTCAGAAATACAACTAATCTTGATGAAAATTTACAAAAGATAGGGAATCCAATGCTTCTTTTCGAAATTTGCATCAGTCTTGGACTAAAACCACAATGATCATCAATCCTACAAGGAGTCTAGCTGAATCCATGGAGACATTGTATGCTGCTTCACCCCTCTGTAGGGCATTCCAATGAACTTATCTCCTTCTAGGAAATACACTTGGTCTTCCCCCTTGCCACAACTATATTGTACCTTGAATTCAAGAAACGACTCTCATGTATAACTCATTAGGAGTTGGAATAAATGGCAAAATTTGCATACTTGCATTCTATCAAGAAGCACAGGTTCATGTTATAATAGAGGTACCAAGATCCTTGTTTGGCCAGGTGGGTTTCTCCATGAGGAAATAAGTTTCAAACTACTTAAAAAAACCCCTGATGCCCAAGAGGAAAACGCAGATGGTATCTTATCTATAGACACAGTCAAACAAGGATGAGTTAAAACTGGTCTATCTGCCATATTTAGACAGCAACTCAGTGATCACTAATCATTGACCTGCAGAAGAAGTGTGGTCCCTAGCATCTAGACTGATGAGACAATTGACGATTATTTTCTCAAAGAGGTATTACAGTGGAAACCAACTCTTCTGAACTGCTTTGTATGGTCCTAAATATGTTTCATAGACATTAAACAAGTACAAATCATATACAATATTTAACTATACATGTCTAATGTTAATCAGGTAAGAAAAGTGCACAATTTATCTTTGAGTCTTATCATTAGCCTTAGGATTTCAAAGTAACTTCTAAAGTTAGATGATATTTCTAAGATAAGTAGTCAATGATTTCACTGAGACACACAAAGAATCTCTGAAGGCTTGGGAAGAGAAGCCAGATCACGTGAATGCTGAAGCATTCTCTAGCCACTAGGAAACACTGCTTAATTAATTTAGATAAAATTTACACTCTGCATAGGAAAACACAAGTATTTAAATGACTCCTACTCTAATGATACTGTGCTAATGACCTGAGCTAGGGACTTGTGATATTACTGAAGACCCACGAGTTAATTAGAAAGGCTTGCAAAAAATCTGCAAACGACTTCCCTCCAGGCAGTTGCTCAACATGATGATAACCAAACTTAAATCATTAAAAACAAGGTCATTAATGGTAGAGATACCAAATATTTGGGATCAACACAGTTGCTTGATATAGGCTCTATTAGCTTGGTCTGAAGCACTCTCAGCAAGAGGAAAGTTTTAGGAGCAGCATTTGGTATGCTTAACTGAGAATCACTACCTTCATTAGTTTGTTAGGAAGTTACATGACCAGATAATCTTTCCAGGCAGATGGTATTTCAGAGAGAAATTAAGTGTATTGCAGCTCACAAGTGAAATTTCTCCTTTCACCAGGGATTTCAGGTACTCATAAAATCTTCATGTTGAGAAGCGTTAAGCATTTCAGCCATCAGGAGACAATGGGCTGTATTTTAAGTATTTCATCTTTTAAATCTTGATCTTAGGCTTTTTCCATAAATGTAATCACATTCGGGATTAGGGAATACTTTTATCACTCCCACCCTTATTTTTAGATGATCCTTGGAAGCATAAGTCTTAGTGATGTAGACAGGTAACAAACACAGTGTTGGGATCAGGGCTCTATGGGTTCTAATAATTGCAGTTGCTGGACATTAGGGGATGACTCAGGCTGGAAAGGATTTCCAAACTCCTGCTGAAAGTGGGGTCAGTCGTGAGGTCAGATAAGGTTCCTCAGGCCTTTCCTCAGTCAGGACCTGGAAACTTCCTATAGCAACTGCAGTTTCCTGAGCAACCTCTTCTACTGCTTAACAATTCTCATGGCAAGAAAGGTTTTTCAGTCTGAACTTCTTTTGTTTCAAACGAAGCTTGTTGCCTCTTCCACCACAGATCCCTTGTGCAGTGTAGCTCCATCTTCTTGTTAACCTCCTTATAGGGTGCTCCAGTCAGCCTTCTTTTCTCCAGGATCTCTCAAATCCAATTCCCTCAGCTTCTTTTCAAGGGCTGGTTGGTGAGGACTTAAGCTCCGGATCATATTGATAGCCCTCCACTGAACTTTCTGAAGTCAATCAATGACTTGATCAATCATGCCCCAAACTGGACACTATTCTGGATGCATTCTGGCAGGTGCTGAGGAGTGGAGATAATCACTTCCCTCAATCCACTTCCTGTGCTTCTGATTACCTTGCTGCCTTCTAAGACCCCTAGGCCCAGACAGCTGCTTTCTGACAACCAGTTTCCACTCTGTATCACCATAACAGGTTATTTCTCCCCAAAACCAGGATTCTTCCTTCTGAATTGCTTGGGCTTCCTATCAGTTCATTTATCCAACCCATTTAGATCCCTTTCAGTAGCAGATCCAGAGTGTCAAATGGTTCCACACACCTGATGTAAAAGCTAAAAACTTGATGGGGGTGCACTATCATCTCCTGTACATCACTGGAAGAGATGTTAAACAGGATTTTGAACCATGGCAGCCCACTTGTTACTGACCTCCATTAAACCACTGTCCTCAGAGACCAGTTATCTGATCTGTTTTGGCTTTTTCCCCTGCCCATTCATTTATCCATTCAGATCATAAAATAGTAGACAACATGCTGCTTTTGGGATGCTAATAAACTAATACAAATATAAAATTCATAAGGCTCAGCAGTACCACATGCAAAATTCTTTATCTGCCTGGGTGCTAGAAAATTTGTACAGCATAGAATACAACTCCAACTTTTAATACGTACTCCTGAAAATCTAAACCATTTAAATATTATTAGTAAATACCAGTTATTAGCAAATGTTTGCTACATTATATCCCAACTATATGTATTTAATTAAATGATGGCATTAAATGAGGAGAAAAAAAAAAAAAAGAAAAGACTGACATTAAGCATAATGAATATTATTGATGAATTGTGAAATACAGTATAATGTGATACATTCTAAAACTGTTAACAAACTGGAATAGTTTTAATCTTAAACTTCAACGTGTGAAATAAAAAATGCAACATAAGATGTTAGCCATATAAAATAATTTTTAACGAATTTGCCTTTTCCTCAACAGTAAGCCTCTCTGCTCCCACACAAAACAGATTCTATGGATAGTGCATGTTCTATTATATTTTTACATGATATTTCAACAAAACCAGACACACTTATTGGACAGCCAGAATGAAATTAAATTGCAGGTAGGAAAATTGTCCATCAAATATTGTGAAGGGAGACATTTTGAAAAAGATATTGTATTTAAACCCAGTTTAAAAATTTTACCTAGTTATAAAAAGAAAAGGACATGTATGCCCTTGAAGTAGAGAAGACTTACTGTATCATGTTGCCTGTTATCTTTTCCTGATACGATCAAGAAGTAGTTCCATGCCAGCAGCAACAACAAAGCCAGTGGTATCATGTAGAGCTCAAAGTTCCAGACCACAAAAAGAAAAAGCTAGAAGACAGAGCAGAAAAAAAAGTGATTGAAATCAGCATTACATTAAACTCTTGTGCAGAGTAAAGACCAATAAATTAAAACAATTCTAAAGAAATCCACCTCTCCTTAGATGGGAGCATTGTCCAACCACTTTGCTGACTCACACTTACCTGCATGATACAACTGCTACACTTCCCAATCCTTCCTACTGTAATTCTTGGAAAAGAAAAATTGATGTACTATCATCTAAGAGGAATATTAATTGTTCTCTCATAAAATAATGCTTTTGTGAATAATGCAAAAGAGCAAAAAAATAACATTACATTTTAAGAAAGGTTAGCTGCTCTCACGAATCACAGAATCGTAGAATGGCTTGGGTTGGAAGGGACCTTAAAGCCCACCTAGATCCATCCCCCACGACACAAACAGGGACATCTTTCTCTAGAGCAGACTGCTTAGAGCCTCATCCAATCTGGTCTTGAACACTTCCAGGGATGGGGCATTCACAGCTTCTCTGGGCAACCTGTTCCAAAGCCACCACCCTTAACAATAACAAATTTCTTCCTAATATATAATTTAAACCTCTCTCTTTTAGTTTAAAGCCATTACCCCTTGTATCACTACATACCCTTCTAAAAAGTCCTTCTCCATTTTTCTTGTAGGTCACAGGGATGTGATTAATTTAAAGGCCCCAACATGTTATTGAATCTGGTTTTAGCTTTGAAACAACCCTGTAGCAGTGTAAAGGTGACACGAGAGTTGATTAAAGATTAATTTTATATTTAGAAAAAAGAACATGGCCCTTTTGTAGTAATGTCATACAAACAAGCAGAAGTAGCATTTAGAAATATTTTGCATGGAAAACTTGCAAAAAACCCACATTAAAAGCTAAAATCATATGATTATTTCAATGAAAGTAAAATAGTACTGACCACAGACTCAGTGAAAATGGGTTTTAAAAGAATGCTGAGAAGCCACTTAAGTCTACCACTTTGAACACATTGATTT
Organism: Cettia cetti; assembly: GCA_013401135.1. NCBI lineage: Eukaryota > Metazoa > Chordata > Aves > Passeriformes > Sylviidae > Cettia > Cettia cetti. The sequence goes on along the minus strand of VZUI01066819.1, from coordinate 13,080 downwards.
ATTGTAGTGTTAGCTCAAAACAGCTTAAGTGCTCTCTGACCAGGGGCTGACAGAAGCTGGGTTGGGTTACATCTCCAAGAGATGTGTACCTAAGTAACTGGGGCTGCTCTTCAGCATGGGATCAACTTGGTGATCACACTGCCAGAGAAACCCATCCCCACTGCCAGCTCCATACACCACTGTCTAGACTTTGTTCTCCACCAAGGCTGCTACAAAATTAATGGTTTACAGGAAAGAACTAAAAAATAACTGGACTCAGATGGGGTCAAACTAAAACCATTTTTACCTCCAATTTTCCCTATTAATGAACCCTCCTTTTATTTTAAGCCAGCTGTAGCCACAGCCTGGGTTTGTTCTCTTCAAAAAACAACAAAACAGTGAAACACACAACAAACGTGAAAACAAATCACACTATGTACCACAGCTGGATAAACATAGTCTTCTAGATTTTTGTTTGGAGTCTTCTGCTAGCTCTTTGTTTAGAGTTAAAACAAAATGCTTTTATCAAATACAAGCACCCATGTAGAAAGAAAAAAAAAAAGTCTACATTTTAGGTAACCTCTTTCAAGATCAGCTAACTTACTTCACACCCGTGCTTTCTACCACTCTTTACTATGTGTCACAGCACAGCTGGTCTGTAGCTGGACAGATACATTTGACCATAAATAAGAAACAATTTGGCAAACCTAGTTCAATATAAAAAAGAATTGAATAAGTTCCTGAGTGAGCAATGATAGGATGGATTTGAACTCAAATAGGGGACCCCAGCCAATCCCATTCAATCCTGAATGCAGACATATCATTGTCCAGGGAGCTGGACAGTGCTGAGACCCCAACCAATCAGTTGTCCCAGGATGGGAAGTTTGGACCCCCTATAAAAGGGAATGCCAAACAATAAACCGGGCTGTTTGTCAGATGATTCTCGGTGAGTCCTGTTGTGTCTGTCTCCAACATACAACAGTAACATAATAATTGTGTATATGCAAGCCTTTGAAACTGCAAGACAAACTTGATAATTGATGCACTACCGTCACAAGAAAGATGAAGACACCACAGCAGAGTTGGAGTGGGAAAAGGGCAAGTTTAATTTTCATTTCGGTTTATATAGATTTCCAGAAATGAGACCACATTGGAAGACTGAGGTTCAACCTCTTCAATTCCACTGGTCTGAGAAAACGTTCATCAGTTGTCCCTCCTAAAGAGAAGAATGTAAACCATATAGACTTGTTTACATGAAAGTCTGTGAGAAACTCCACTAGAAGAATGCAAAATCAGAGGACTGAAAAAGCAGAGTGACGGATAATTACCAAAAGAACTGAAAAAGCACTGTGTGTGAGACAAAAACAAGGAAAATGGCCCTTCTAAAAGTTTTTCATTTGGAAGAAAAATACTTTTTAAAGGTTGTTTAGTTTAAAAGGAAACCTGTTAGACATGGTAATGCATTAGAAGCTGTCCTGATTTCAGTTAGGGTAGAGCTAATTTATGCCTAATAGTTGTTTTGATTCAGAATGAAAATGGTGCAGATAACATACTGATGTTTTGGTTTCTTTGCTAAATTGTGTTTATCCAAAGTCAAGGACCTTTTTTCAAATTGCCTCCTGCTCTGCCAGTGGAAGGTACACAGCACAGCTGGGGCAGATGACTCAAATGGACCAAAGAAGTATTTCCATACCACAGAGCATCATGTCCAGGATATAAACTGGAGGGACCGACCCAGAAGGGTGAGAGATCTGGGTTCAGGAAGAGGGGTCTGGCGAGGGTCAGTAGGTGGTGAGAAACTGCATTGCATTGCTTTGTTAGGGTTTTCTTTTCTTTTTTCTTTTTATTATCATTATTATTTTTATTTACAATTATTTTGGCATTTCACTTTACTTTCAATTACTAAACTGTTCTTACATCAACATAGAAACTTTACTTCAATTCTTCTTATTCCACCAGGATGTGGGGGAAGAGAGGAGGTGTTTGACCAAGTGGCTGTGTGGTGTTTCATCTCCAGCTAGGCTTAAAACCACAACAGAAGCAAGCAACTTCTCATAGCATTCAAGAACTGTTCTGTGAGCTTGCTGTCTATAAGAGCATGGTAAATCAGATGAAACCATCTTACAACAAATTTTGTGTCTCAAAAAAAAAGCAAAATATCCTTGCAGGCTTTAAGTCCAGAAATACCCTGAGTCAATGGAGGCACACTGAAGGGTGCTCTGGAAGCCAGCAAACAGCACCAAGTGTCAGAAAAGTAAATACCTGTTGAGAAAAGGCAACATATAGAGTCTTTCTTAGGGCGTCAGCTGAATTTTGGTTAAAAAGTGGTCAAGAAAATCAAGTATTATTCAGACACTCCCTGGCCCCAGAGAAAAAAAGCCAACAACCTACACACAGTCTCAGGAGACATGGACCTGACTGAAGTCTGAGGAACATGGCCATCACATACTCTGTACTCCAGAATATCAATGAATTCCCATCCAAATACTTCTCACTTGAATGACATTCAAGGGCGTTAATTCCTTACTGTACTGGACTTGGACGGCCAGTAAAACGTTAAGATATTATCTTTTAACAAATTGTATGTACATGCCATTCAAAAATGTGGATATTACACCTGTCACCTCCTGAAGATGATTTTGCTGACCTTAATTTCCATCTAGTCTGGCTGAATTTTAACCAGCTCCTCCTTTCAGGCAACTGTCTCAGCCAGGCACTACACAAAATGAGATGTGTGCTGTGTGAGAACCAGCACAGTTATGGCCCTCTGACCTAAATGGCCTCATTATTCTTCCCAGACAAGAAATGCACTTATGAAATGCATATCATATGAGAAAAAAAAAAAAAAAAAAAAAGGCAGCAGATTTCCAGTATCAGACAAAACTTCTAAGTAAACATGAGGAAACCCAAAGTCTGGTGCAGAACAGCAAGAAAACTCCAAGACTCAGTTCTTATGGATAAAAAAAAAAGGCCTGATAGTTGAGGTGAAAGAGAAGAATGAAGTGATATGTAAAAACCCTCATGAAAGGTAGAGAAGTAAACCAACATTCCATTAAGCAAGTATAGGCCAAAAAGTCCCAAACCCAAACCAAACTAGAAAAGCTAATGAATAAGTATAAAAGAACACTTCTGGGAATTGCTCATGTCTGTAAAGCATCTAGTAGACTGTATCTGGCATGATACCTTCCAAGAAAATAATGACTATCTGTGGAAAAAAAAGGACGTTCACCACTACCGAAACAAGCTATTTTAAGAGATGAGTGTGAGTCTCAAAGGTTACAGTTTAATACAACTGCCATTTCTTATACAGAAGAATGTAAGGAAGGGCTTTTTTTAATCTCTCCCATGAGATCAAAGTTTTCAGAGCCACAGGCATGAACTGGCCATTTACAACATCACATCAGTTTATCCTCTTAGTAAGAGACACATGCATTAAATGATCATTCAGAGAGACATATGACACTATCCCTAGTGTACAACTCTTCAAAAAATAATTTAAGTTAGGATATTGAATATCCATTCTTTTGCAAACTACGGTATATTTTAAAAAGAAATCTCATCCAAAATGATTAACACTTCCTACTGTTCAGAAAAAAAGCCTGCCCTTTCAGACTAGCAGCTGTGGATCATTAGCTTTCCAGTGATGAGATGTATTTGATGAGTATTTTTCTTTCTAATTAAGAGACAAGATTCTCTATTTGACTATCTTCTGACAGAAGTGAAGAGAAGGATTTCTGCCTGTGTGTAAAGGCCATATTCTACAGAACAATTATTTCAGATTTCTTTTTTCTACCTCCACCCAACCTCTTTTCATTTTTAACAAAATCCTGTTTGCACTCACAGACTTCACAGCATTAACCCCTGTTTTTTCTTAACTCTTCTCCTTTTTCCCTTTTGCTTCTGTCTTGACTGCTAGCAAAGAAGAGCATGTGAAAAACAAAAAAAAGATCATCCCACACAGGGGACACTGACCTCATCCTGAAGTACAGGAGAGACCAGAGGACATGATGAAGGAGGGCTGCAAGAACTGCTGTTTGAAAGCTTTATGACAAAACTAGAAATGGATTGTTACACAGAAATGCCTGAGTTCAGTGGACCAGATATTGGCACTGGTAGCACCCAGAGCCATGACCTGTAAGGTGTTGGGAATAAGGCAAAACACAGACATTCCCACTGCTGTTGTCTTACATAGGGCACAGCACTCATGCCCTCAAATTGTGGCTTTCCCTGATCATTTTCACAGAATATCTTTACAGCCTCATTTACATATTATCTATATCCTTGCCTTATATTTATAACCAATCTCTTAATTACCCTGGAAACACAGAGGTTGGCTGCACAGCATTTGGCACAACCACAGACAATGTCTACAACTCCAAATACTGCACTCCAATCACAGGATCTCCCATTCACCATTTAATCTTAAAAGGACAATTTCATTACCTGAGGCTTTGTCCCTTGATGTATTCTCACAAGATTAGAAAGAATGAGCGAGAACCCATATATGTGCTTGATACAGACTGTGTACCAAGTCCTGCAAGTTTTAAGGTTCCTGCATGGTGTTTTCTACTATGAAACACTGGCAACTACTTTGTATTATAATTTGGAGAGATAATAGTTTCTTTCTTTATGAAACTAGTCAATTAGTTCTAGCAATCACAGCTTCTCTGATCTCGTACAATACTTCTTGTAAAAAAATCAGAAAGGAAGCATTTCTTTTAGTTGAAACAGATCTCAAATACACTATCATTAATGTAAACACTTCTAGGAATCCATTCCAAATGCAGTGCTTTCATTCAGATATGTCTGGAAGAAATATACCTTTTAAACCTACTCTAAAGCATACTCCATCCAGCAGTTTTTCTTATCAGTCTTTCAATTTTAGTTCCAATTACCTGAGTGCTAGGAGAAAGTGCAGTATGAAAGATTTGCATCTGAAACACATTAGTTGTTACTCTATTTTTCTGTACACATAAAAAAAAAACCAACTTGGAAATAGCAAAAGCATGCAACATGTATGCAAAACCCAATATAATTCCCACCTGCTTTATTTTGACAGATTTTCAGTTCAACCTTGGATTAGTGTGGTTCTCTTTTTTAAATGCCTGCGGTCTTGTGAGTCTGAGAAATGCAGAATAATTAGTGTTTTTGATTGTCTAAGAACTTTTCCTTTATCTCAGAAACAAACATGGATTGTTTGAATTGTCTCTCTCCTTGCTGGAATTAGAAGAACTGAGTTCACTGCATTTTAGATTTTTATTAACATTCCTTCTATTTATTTAATGTAGGAAGAGAAAAAAGAGATACGTTCATGACAAATAAAACAAGAACTTAACAGAAGGGATGAAGTATTAATTAATGCCAGTCCCAATTGGGCTTTTGATGTATTTTGATGTATTGAAAGACATGTATTAGCAGTCGTTAAAGCACTTGGGTCCCATATCTAGAAGAACACACCAAAAGAAAATTTAATTAAATGATGGCATTAGATGAGGAGAACAATATAAGAAAAGGCTAATGTTAAGCTCAATGAATATTAATGATGAATTGTGAAAGACAGTAAAATGTGATATATTCTGAAATTGTTAACAAACTGCAATAATTTTAATCTTTAACTTCAATATGTGACATAAAAAAATGCAGTATAGGGGCTTGCTAGGTAGGACATTTTTGGTCACAGGTTTTCCATGCTATTAATCTGTACAACAAAGCCAAGGTTCTATTTCACTCTTTTTATCTATGTACAGTGTACCCACTCATTACTAAAGCAACAATTCTGACAACTTGCCAATTAGATGTGACTCATGTGATCTGCATCAAACCACTCAATTTGTTTGTGGAGCACATTTACTGCCAGAACAACCTTTACAGTGATACTGCTATCTAATCACACCATAATGTACATTGCATCTCTACAAGATTGTCAGCAAAATGTTCTATTTAAAATCTTGAAATTTTTTATTTAATTATTTGCTTTTTTCCTTACATCTTCTAACAGATGTTTCAAAATAATTTTCCAGAAGTACCATGATCTTTACTTTGAGAATATCAACAACTTAAAGAATGGAAACCTCAGAGCATGAATGCAGTGCCACTTTAAACAGCACATGGATTACAGATATAAAATTTGTACTGCTGTAACCAGTTGCTGTTGTAACTAGTAACAAAGTTAGGTGAAAATAAAAATGATGCCACCCAAAAATATTTTTAAAATGTGATATCTCTTGGGTCATTTTTTTCTCCTTCATTTAAGAGTTTCTGAGCTGCATTATTACATCTGTGTAGTTAGAATACAGGATAAAATGAAAGGGCAAAATATAGTTCACTGAGGTAATTCCCATACATGCAGCCTCCTGCCATTCTCAGGCCATTTCAAGATTGATTTGTTCTGTCAGACTGCTAAAATGCTGACAAACTATGAGAAATTGACTGCACTTTTCCTATGAGCCCTGACACCTGGCATAAAATTAAAAATGACAAACTAAGGTACATTTGATCAAAAGAATGTCTGAGAATGAGGCTACTAGGGTCACTGAATCTCCATCCCATCTTAATACCACATTTTCTCAATACTCAACCGTTCACTGAATGGCCCATGTCTTCTTCTAAATGACATTATCCAAAAACTGCTCTACATACTATTTTCCAAGTAAAAAAGGGTTTTTAATGCCCCTAGATTGATTTTCAGAGAATCACAGAATGGTGAAGTCTGGAAGGGACCACCACACTGTCATCTGGTCCAACCTCCCTGCTCAAGCAGGGTCATCCCAGAGCACATTACACAGAATTGTGTCCAAACAGATCCTTAATACCTCCAGTGAGAGAGACAGAATCACTTCAGAAGAAAAATCCAAGGTGTTGATTTTGTGAGAAGGGTAAAATCTCAACATGGATCATGCTAAATAACTACAGCTATTTATGCAAAACTTATTGGTGATCTTAAGAGCTCTGTATAGTCTTAAATTGTGTTGTGCTGGAAAAGATGGCATGCAACCAGGGATCTACATATTCATATCTATCTTCCTTCACTTTGTAGGCATTTTATCACTTTACCTGGGCATCAATTTTCTGTCATCTATGTCTTGCAGTTCAATTTGAAAAATGTAATTTCTTCAGGCAATCCAGGAACAAAATGTTATCATTGCTCCCTCCCTTCCTTTCTTACTGCTTGATGAGGAGCTGAAGGGCTTTGAACCTACCTCATGTCCCTCTCAAATGCCTGAAGATTGTAAAATTAAATTGTCCATCAAAAGTTATTAAACTGGGTACAGAGAAAAAAATATTTGGTGCCTTCTTCAGCTTAATTACACTTCACTATACATCTACTGGAGTTTAGACAACATACATACTCCCCAGATGCCTGTATGGAAATTGTTAGAAATACTGTTTTCTGAACATCACATACTGCATCAGATTTAACTTTTTCTTAATCTGCTCCCTCCCTTATCTTCTGTATATTTTTGCAGATGAAGGAAAAATCATTTAACATTTTAAGACAACACTACACAGTGTTTAATAATCACCATTACCATTACTGGAAAATACAAAACTTTCAGACTTTTTCCAAAGCAAAGTAAAAAATATGATTTTAATGAAAAGCAAGTAACTTACTTCAAAAATCGTGAATATGAATGACATAAACCTCACAAATGCCTAAACTGTGCCCATATTTGTTGGTATGTCAGAAAACTGAAATAAGCCCTCCTCACTATTCATTCGCAAATAACCACCACCAAAATAAGAGGACCATTAGGATATTAGGAAGCGCAATCTTTGATAAAGCAAGCCCTTTGGTTATATGAAAACTGATGCTTTACCAACTGTCAGAGTGAAAGTGATGGCAATAAAATTTAAACTGTGAATGAAGACTAAAACCAGGTAGCTAAAGGTGTAAAAGCAGACTGTGATTTCCAGCAATAAAAAGCAAAAATACTGGGTTTTAGTTTGATAACTACCAGTATGTCTGGAACAAAGAGAAACCCTGGCTTCCCTTTAGGGAGACACTTTCATAAGCTGTTCTGAAGTCTCCTTTCACAGACTAGAATTGTAATGCTTTTATTATATTGAAGAAACTCTCTCCAAATAAGTCTAATTATTAAATTATTTCAACTTTTCAAGACCATAAGTCAACCCAAGTGAGCTCTCCAGGCTGATTTTCATACTCATGACTTGCTTCATTATGTTGTTCTGTTGATGTCTGGAGTATAGGTTGAGTATAACTGTATAACAGCAAATAAATAAAAAGCCTAGGATTTGTTCCTCTATCACTGATCAGCTCTTAAGTACATAATGTGCAGTTTGTTCACACAGTGTAGAAAAATGTTTTTCTACTTTTTAATGTGCTTATTTGTAAATAAAAATTAATTAATAAATTAATTTCAGTAATTAATTTCAGCTAGCTTGCCATTCTTTGTAACTTCATCTCCCAGACTAGCAATTTAAAAAAATAATGATCATTCACTGATCTCAAGACTTTCCCTCCAAAACTTCAGTTCTCAGAGTTTGCAGATTGTCTTAGGGTGACTTTATGATGCTTGTATCCCCAATCGTCGATTCTGTTTGTGCTGTATGTTGAGTTCTGTACCTTTAAGACTGAGTCTGAGAGTGAACCAGGGAGAGAAGACGCGCGGAGTTTGTTTTGAGAAACAGCCTGACTCCCACACATTCTCTTGTCTGCACTCCTGTTCGGAGACACGGACAGGGGTGGGACAGAGATCTTTTTGCTTTTAGTTAGTTTTAGCTAGATGAGGCAGAAAGTTCCCTGGACTGTTTTTTGGTATTTTACCTTTTCTTCTTGGGACTGTTTAATCTACTCTGGACTGACAAACCCAGAGGAGCACCGAGGGCTCGCAGCTGCGGCCACCGGGCCCGGACCTCCGGAGGGGCTGGGACTGACAACAGACTGAGTGAGCTGAGCTGCACCCACGGCAGGGACTGTCTCAGTTTGACATCTCTCTTCGGAGCGGCGAGAGGTTTTATTGTGTCACTGTTCACTTTATATTTTCATAGTATCCATTCTTTGTGCTTGTAGGTATTTTGTTTGTTAAATAAATAGTTTTTTCCATTTTTCTCTAAGAAAGTTTTTCCTGGACTGGCTAGGGGGAGGGGCTGTTAAGGTTTGCTTTCCAGAGGAACTCCCTTCAGAGGTTTCCTCCCAAATTTGCCCTAAACCAAGACACAGATCTATGTGTAGCATCTATAGCTATGCATTCCCGTTCCTATTCACAACTCTAATATTAATCCAGGGTTGATGTTACCAACTCCTTCTAGTCTATTTACAGTCTTTTACTCTTTCCCTATGAACATCCTGTAGTCTCCCACCCACAACAATCTGTTTGAAATAACTTTGATGCCAGAGATATCTACATGTTATCATGCAGGCTATGTGGTTTTCTTCAGTATTTACTAAGTCTTTAAATTTCCCAGTGCAGAGTATGATTGTAGGTTGCAGAAATAAGAAGTTAGCAGAAAATAACAGTTTAGATCACAGAGTGAAGCAGCTCCAGGTGTTTGAACAATGCAAATCCTGTATTTATAAGTCTGTCCCCAGGCTGATGTCACTGAGACAAGCAAGTATTTTTTGTTCTCTAGTAGGATAGCTGCAATTATATTCTGCAAGGCTTTCTTTAAACAAAATTCAAAAACTCTCCAAGCTCTTTTTTAGCTGGCAATTTTTCTCAGTAGACTAGAGCAGGTCCCAAGAAAGCTAAAGTATATTCACATACTTCTATGTAAAAGTTACCTAATTGCACAGTAAAGAACATCATGACTTCTGCTATCAGCATAAACAGTGCTAAACTCCAAATATTTCAGTGGGATAAAGAGAGTGCAGAAGTTAGAATGCAGTTCATGAATATGTACATATCCTGCATATTTTTGTCTCTTTCTATTGTAAAACACAGCACAAAGGAGTGGGGGGATGTCTATTAACAATCACTTCACAGTTTGGTAGAATCAGTTATGAATTATTAAGCAAATGTATTTTATAATATAACTGGCATATTTACTAACATATCACCACTCAGTCTTTGGTTGAGTTGACTCCTTTGTGCCTTTGCTAAACCTCTCTGGTCTGCAAAGCTGCACTCAGGTGCTTTTGAGAAATCACATCAGACTCATACAGTCTTTCTTGCAAAGCAACGTCCTGAACTGTTAAAAGCTGTACAAGAAATGGAGTCAGATACCTGGTCAACAAATACACTTTTCACACGTTACAATGTCTGATGCACTTTCAGTCTTCTAAAGAGTTTCTCTCAATATCTACATAACTGATCTGTTTAACAAGGGCAAGCATAAAACTGACATCTTGGAAAAACCAGAGGTGCTTCATAAAAAGAAAAGAAAAGGAGTATCAGAAGTAGACTTACCAAACAAAACTGAATTATTTTTGTTAAAGACTACAGAAAGCCCCCTTACATTTTGGTTAAAATTAAGTAACCATTCATATAAGGTGCTGGAAAAAGACAAGAGTGGTGAAGGCTGAAAGAGAAGTAAAGGTGAACAACATTAAGAATTCACATTTTTGAATCACATACTTTTAAGCAACTGCAAGTTCTATGGGCAGCAGTAAGCTGGATAGGGCACCCCTATCCAAACACAGGAAAAGTATGCCATGTAATTTAACAGCCTGTAAAGATTTTTTTGTATTTTTAAATCTGATTTTAGTGTTCACATTTGTAAGATATATTGAGAAATAAAATATTTAATCTATAACATGCAATGTAATTTTTCAAAACAAATAAATTCAACAACAAAAAATATTTTCTTTCTTATGGTCATAGGTGGAAAACTGTCTTCTGCTGCTTTCACAGAGGTAATGTTTCTGCAGGGAAAAGTATATTTTCATGCTATTGAAAATACCAGTTGTTTTTCTGTAATAAATTTAATTATATCTGTATTTTCACAAACTACATTACATCATATTTAGCACAGAGACCTGTGTCCTGGCAACTTTCTTATTGTTTTTAGAATTTATCTTTCCAGTCAGCAAATGCTAGAACCCAAGCTGTATTCCTCTCCATATTTGCAGGAAGTAGTGTTGTAGACTCCAAATACATGATGTTTCAGAGAATCTATGTCACTTTTCAGTAGTTTAATGTTTCAACAGAATTACATTTCATTTATTTAGGTGATTGTTACTCCAACATGTTTAGCCATATTTTACCATAGAAACGTTCCACAGCTCTAAACAGCATTTATTGAGCCAGGACCATCATCAATGACATTCACTAGGCAGGGAAGAGCAGTACATTTTATAGATGGTTACTTCAATGCACATATTTAAAATGTGAATAGGGAAATGAAGAGTATTTTGCTGCTACCTACAGAATAGTGTATCATCATTAATAGCCAGTGCTACATTCTCAACTTGTTTGTTTGTTTGTTTGCTTGTTTGGGTTTTTGTTTTGTTGCTGTTGGAGGGGGTTTTTTTGTTTGTTTGGGTTGGTGGTGGTTTTTTGGGATTGTGATTTTTTTTTTTTTTTTTTCACAAAATAACATAGCAATGAGATGACCAGTGTTAAAACAAGTACTGATTTTGTATGCATGTTTAAACTTGCTACATAGGGCAGGAAGCAAAGCCATTCTCCTTTAAAAGACCAAACTCTGGAAACAGATATTTCATAAATTTAAATGTGCAGGACCCAAGACCCAGAATTATACGTCTGTACTTTAATACTCTATTCAAGTCTTAAAATCTTTCAGTCAAACCAAAACAGCTAAATATTTTATTGCAGAAAGTCTCATTATTAAATTGTCTACAACTTAAAAGGTATTTTTTAAAATTTTATACAAGTTTTAATGCATTCATTAATCATAAAAAGTCTTTGAAACACCACAAGAAACAGTCCTTCGGGCAACCTATTACAATTTCTTGCTCAAACCCCGAATGACTAACACATAGTTGATTTATGCACATGTGAAAAAGCTCCCTACTCACTGTTGTGTTTCTAGCAAGCCCAAATAAAAATGACATTTAAAATTCAAAATGGAATCTTGATCTTGTGATTCTCATAGTCACAGTGGATGAAGTATGTACAGTATAATTACTAACCTTGTAATTTTTATTAAAGATAGAGCAGACTTGAGGTTTTAGCAGACTGTCTTTTCAATGTCACTCCTCCTTCCCCCGTTCCCCATTATCTCCCTTCCACCTGAGCTTTGACTGACACCAAGGAAAGGAAGGCAGGAGTAATTTCTCCTGGATTTTTAATAAATCTGTAAAGTCCTGTGGAACTGACCTGTCACACTGAAGCAGATTGATGATTTGTGAGCAGACCTGGACTCTTCAGAGCTGCAGCTCATGTCTACCACTCGTGGTAACTCTCTCAAAATAGCACTGCTTGGCCAATGTCTTCACAACAGCATCTGGAGAGGGGGATAAATGTTTTGCTGATGCTCAAGAAAGCTTTTTGCAAGACTCAGGAATTCAACTACCTGTTCTCGAGGAGTGTATTCCGGCAGGTATAAACTCTACCCTTCTGCTCATTCTCACCAGGCCTCTGATCAGCTCTGATGGATATCCTTCCCTTATTCCCTCAAAGATGACAGAGTCTAACCTTTGACCAAACACCACGTCAGCTAAACCATAGCACTGTCAGGTCCAGCCTGTTTTGAATACCTCCAGGGATGGTGACTCCATCCCTTCAGTAGGCAGCCTGTTCCAGTGCCTGACCATCCTTTCAGTGAAGAAATTCTTCCTAATATCCAGCTGAACCTCCCCTGACACAGCTTGAGGCTATTTGCTCTTGTCCTGTCACTAACTGCAAGAACAGACCAGCCCCATCTCACTACACCCTTCTTTCAGGCAGTTGTAGAGAGTGATAAAGTCTCCCACAAGCCTCCTTTTCTCCAGGCTAAACAACCTCAGCTCCCTCGGCTGCTCCTCATATGACCCCACTCTCTACACCCTTCACCAACTCTGTTACCCTTCTTGGACACACATTCCCACACCTCCATGTCCTTCTTGAAGTAGAGGGCCCAGAACTGAACACAGGACTTGAGCTGGGGCATCACCACTGCCCAGGGGGACAATCCCTGCCCTGGTCCAGCTGGCCACACTATTTCTGATAAAGATCAGGATGCCATTGGCCTTCTTGGCCA